>NNCF01127368.1:709801-724975 GCA_002313205.1 Laupala kohalensis
TTTGTTAAAACTGCTGTATTTTCAGTTAGATTTGAAAGTATTCTGATCTTTCGACGATGACGTACCGGAGAGCGTCAAAATAAATATAAATCAATGTTTTTAATGTATTTCAATATAATTTTCTTACAACCATATTAATTTATTTACAAAAGTATTGTATCAACTTTTCATAGTCTTTATAGCGTTCTTAATTTATACTCGGTTTTTCATTGTGTCATTTCTCGCTTTTCCTTTTATCATGTTTAAGATCCAAATATCTGTTGTTGTTTTTTAATTTTAGATTCTTGTTTGCAATATATGATGATGAAATTGTTCAATGTTTATTATTTCATTAATTTTACTTTATTAAAAATCAATATGAATAAATTATAAATGAATATAGATAACAATAAAATTGTAGAAGACCTGGGAGTGATTGGCATGAGCGGTGAGGAAAGAGAAACGGTGGAGTAATACTGTTGCTACCAAGTGGTTGTATTTTGACCTAGTTTTTTAAATTAAGTGGCAGCCGTCCCGGTAGAGGCGCAAACCCTGTCCACGGATACTAACATCACGATCAGTTCTTGTTTTAACTGTCACGATGAACGATATTAGCGGTCAAAATGTTGTGTGATAAATAAATACTTAGACTATTAAAAGACTGTTTAAAATATTAAACAAGTACACGGTAATATGCTAATTATCAGAAGAAAAATATTTCATGTTTAATTCCTTGCTCAAAAGGTCAGTTTGAGTGGTGAATGAATATGTGTGACGTTCTTTATCATACACCAATTCTGTCTTAGTATAAATTCCATGAACTTTCTTCACTCCATTACCATATATTCAATTCACAAATGTGTTTACATTCTTTACAACTAATATTCAGGACAGAGTAAGTACAAACGACATAATGATGAATACCAGTCAGTCGGGATGAAATGTGAAGCACGAAAACTTGAAAGGTGTCTCGGCGAAGGTAACTTATCGATGAGTGAGGTCGTGAACTGCGCACGCGTGACCGAGTGGAGCAGGTCACGCAAATCCACCCAAGGGCGTTGCTCTAGGTAGGTAGTATATATTGACCGCGGTTAAGTCGATATACAGAGAAAATGGGTTAGGCAGTATGATTGTAACAATTATTTGCAAATTTTCGACATAAATAATGTTTGGTTCTATACATCAAACTAGCTAATTTCGCGCGGAAAATTGAATGTAACAAACATTCTCTGTGATCATAAGAACGTTCACTTGTTTTCAGCAGGGCTATTTTATTGACCTGAATAATATGGGAGATGCTTCATCACCTGTAACCGCTAGATTCAGGCAAGCTCCCTTGGTTTCAGTTTAGCCATAACAATGTCGATACGACATCAACAAGGTTATGAATAGTATATAATAATATACAATGGAGCATTATGTAACTCACGTACAACGCTCTACGAATTTTGTCTGTTATTTGGTCAGTGTTGCTAGGAATTATATCCTAATAAATCTCATAATGACAATAATTTAATTTCTATAATATTAGAACTCGAAATTCGTATTTAGCAACCTTTGACCCGAAAACTATGTTTGCGAGTATCAGTTTAAGTAGCACAAACTTTGACGCAAAATTTGCATCCTCACATAGAATGAATGATAATTATTTAATGTACTGAAAGTTAAACTTTATCTGCTTTGCAAAACACTGAAGTCCTTGTTTTAAGGAAACCTCAAACCTGAAGCTATTTTCGTCTCATCACATGTTAAGTTGAAGGAGTTGTTGAAATAATAGTTAATGTTCTAATTTGAATCAGAATATAATTTGTATTTTTTTCTAAAATATACTCTCTTATTTCTAATAAAGTGAAAAAATTGTATTTCTTTCAATGAATCGATATACATACCAGTACCATATTCAATTGAATCGATATACATACCAGTACTGCCTCTAAGTTTACTATCAAAACTTATTAAGAGACGATTAATAACTAAGCAAATCAAATCGAATACTTACATTGAACTTTTGATTTGAAAGATGTGTATTTGCTAAAGCATTTTTTAAATTTATTTGTTTAAGGCCAGTTTTAACTTCATACTTTGTAGCTTAAGATATCTTGAGATGACTTCACAGATCATTACCTGTCATAATGGTGGAGCGGGGGTGCTTATGTGGATCCAATCAGATTACGCAACACCATGTCATTTCTCTTTTTTACAAAGGACTCTAGATGAGATGAGTCTCTACAACACCTTCTCTGCGAGAAGGCGCTTGTCTCAATCCTCTAGTCACAGAAAACTGACAGAAAGTCGTGAATAAGAAAAATAATAAAGTATGGTTTTTGGTGTTGTTCCATTACGTTTTACGGGTAAATTAATTTTTCAATTCAAATTGTTTTCATAAAAAGTACCACGATTTGACTACAGAAGGAGTCTTAAATTAAAATTATCCCCATGCCACCTGATTCCTCTCGTTGAACCTGGTAACAAAAGTAATGGATGAATATTATTTAAATAACTGTTATATGAAAAAGTTTGATAATAAGATTGATCTAGTTAACTGAATTATGGAGACCCGTAAGTAATACATAGAAGAATATTCATGCCAGGTAGCCTCAAAATAAAATAAATACGGAAATGGAACTTAGAATCTCTTCTTTCCCTTCATTGTATGTATAATTAGAGAAAAATATTTGATGTGTATATTTGGAATTATTTGTCATTATTTTTATTATATTTTACACGAATACTTTTTATTACTTGTGAGAAGGAAAAGAGAAAAAAAACATATTATATTGTTATTCGAAAATAAATTCAAACCTACATTATTAAACCGAATGCGAATAAAAATGTATATGAATCGTACAGGATTTCGATTCGTAAAGAGAGAGGAGTGTGTACATTGATATGAAAATAGATTCCCATTGTTGCGAGAGAAAGGAAAAATCACTCGAGACAAACTCACAAAAAACATGTATCTATCCTTATCGTTCGTTCAATGATGCACAACAGTCGGAAGCACAGGAATGGTCGGAAGCTTTTAATCAGATGTGCGGATTTTTGGATAATCTATAATACACACTGATTAAAGTGGAATAAAAATAAAGCATAAGGTCTGAATTGAAAAACGCAAACTCGCTAAGAAAATATATAAAATACACCAACTCAAATGCACTAAAATTCAACGGACTATATCATAATAATCTTTTCACTTGATACAAAGCTAAAATACAAATTATTGATACTTTATTTCAATTTATTTCCATTTAAGTGTGAGTTGTTCTGTTTTATCTTCAATATTTTTCTTTTTTACATTATTAATTTTAGATTGAAATATTCATCTAGATCTTCAGAGACGAAAATTTCTAACTCACATGCATAGAATTCTGTTTCGTATTATTTTTCTATTCGGTGTGATGCGTGATTCACGATTGTGTAAATCACACAAGTACGAATAAGGGATTTAAAAAATGAACACTTCCTAAACTGTAGTGAAATAAGTTATTAAGAATTCTGATGTGCATCACACACCAACTCTCGTAAATAACACTCATTAATTAATAGCATTTTCTTTCCTTCGTAACTAAGTTATTTTAAAGTAATATTGTAACTTGACAACTGTTTTTCAATTTTTTAAATAAAAGGAAAAAGTATTTAATGTTTCTTTTTAATTTCTGATTTTTTGTCAATACAACCAGTGTTATTTATCAACTCATCGAATAAAATTTGGATAGTACATATTATTTGTTTAAAGGCATCTTGAAATTGTACCGGCTCATACAGAAAAAGTCACTGCAGAGGGGTTTTTAAAGAAATTCACATGTAATTTCTAATGGAATTTATTTAAAAATATATCAAAATTTTAAAAATAGTAGAACAGTATGAAATTTTCTTTGTCATTCCGGATATGTTAGGAAGAGATTGAACGTAACACTCACAAACCTAGAGAGCTCAAACTAGAGACCATTTTTTCTAAAACAGTGTTTCAATTGAAACGGTGTAATTAATGATTCGCAATATCTAATACACCATAATTCATGAATTACTGTTATAACGAATATTTTTAATATAAATAGAACGGCTAATATTATTGAATGTTCCATAAATGTAGTTATGTATGTTGAATAGCTCCTAGCACGCTCATACCATCTTAAACCAAAGACAGGTACAAAAACGTATCCTCAGCCAGTCGTGTTAGGAAGAGAGAACTCCATTGAGTCACAAATCAAGCTCAGCGATCAATACTGCCAATCAGCAGGACTGTGTCCTTCCAGTCAAAGAGCAAACAAACAACGCATATAATGAGCCAACTCACTTCAATGCAATTATTTTCTAGAGCGACCGTAAACTACACTAGTGAAGCATATCTATTTAATAGAGCGAGCACTGCTAAAGGCATGTAAACATGACACCATTATATGGAACGTGAATGAAATAAATCTATTGCATTTTATGCTTGTAAACCTGAAGTATAAATAACAAAAAAGTATAAATAACAAAAGTATAAATAACAAAAATCTATAACGATCCATCAAACCTAAGTTGTGTAAGAGAAAAGAATAAAATGATTCTAAGGAAATATCTTATCATTGAAATAAATGTAACAAATATTTAAGAAATTTTAAAGGTTTTATTCTTTGTTTCATTCCTAGTTCGTGAAAATCTTTTATTAGCGAAGAATATTGTAATTGTGAGAATTTTCAGCAAGAGATTCACAGAAATATCCGTTTTGATCTTCCCCAGTACCGGAAAGCAGTTCCTAGGAATCCCGGCTGAAACACAACCGCGAATACACAGTTGAATCGTATTTCACTCATTTGTATTTAGAGAAGTAACTGCTTCCTATCAATGAACGGTACCTTGGTTTTCTATAATTTCAATACATACGAAACTTAATTTGAAAATTGAAGAACATTTTTTATAATTGAGTATAATTGACTTGTAGGATTTTGCATGTATTTTGTGTGCAATTGTCGGTATTAGCGTATATTACGGTCGAATATGCTGAAAATTTGATAAATCATATTTATATCTGTTGTAGTTTCCAAAAGAGTTAAAAATTTATTGTTCAATATAAACGTACTTAGGAAATTGAGAATTCACATTAGGAAAACATAAAACAGGTAATAAATCCAAGTACTACCGCCATAGGCTAAAACCCATTTCAGATGCATTAACATGAGAAACATATCAATCAAAACAACATTCATACATCGAATGTTTTTTCACCGACAGTATCTCATTTCTCAAGATTTCTTTTAGTGAAAAGTACATTTTTGGTGTAATGAAAAAGATGGTCTATTCCTCACTCAAGTAAGGAACAAATTCCCATTCCTTGACATAAATCTTGCAGAACTAAGATGCATCTGATAATATTATGGATAGTCCTTTCTTCATTCTCAGCCTGACCCAACATCAGCTCGGTACTCAGTGAATAATTTCCCAAGAATAAACGTCATTCACACTCACGGACGAAAATCTACACCGAGTGCATACTTACTGAAGTAGAGAGCGTAGTGCAAGAGAGAGAGAGAGAGAGGATGTAGGCGACAGGAGAGGCTAATTGCGTCCGTGTCACCGACTAATTGGCAATTAGATGAGGACGCAGCCACGACGGCGCTGTCGCTCCATTAGCGAGAGACATCCGTCGAGGGAGCTAGGTCCATCAGCCAAACGCCCGCTCACTAGCTTGCATATGCTGAAGAGAGAGCTAATTTTCCTCGGCGGCGAAGCACAGCACATGCCACCACATGTGAAAGTTTCTCTCCGGCTCTAATCTACACCGTCACATCACTAACTCTTTTTTTTTTTTTTTTAATTTTTCTTCCGAATGTGCGTACGTAATTGTACTTGTTTTCAGCAATGTTGAGTTAATTTTTAAAAAAAATGTGGGGTAATGTTCACATCCTGGAGCACAAATAAGATGTCACCTGGGAGTAATTTCTTGTTATGTTATTTTAATGTCTTGTAAACGAGAACACTTTGCAATTACTCTCTTTAAATTCATCTGGTATAGCATATTTCTAATCTAGTATATTTGTAATAAATAAGAGTAGGAAAAATGTAATTTAAATAAAATTATATAAAGAACTCGTGACATTTGTGTTGGGTCATAGGTCTTCTTTAAATATCTGTTGTAACAATTTCTGCGTTAGAGTTAATATTTTTTTTAATTTAATATTTTCTATCGCAGCAACATCGAGTCCTTCATATTCATCTAGCTGAATGAAATCTGGACGAGTTCACTTCTATGAAAATAAAATGAGCACGAAATTCAGTGAGTTGCCGAAAGTTGCAGCAAACAAAATATCCTTACCGGAACGATTCATTGTTTTACAACGAACATCCAGCTCTTCTCTTAACTTTGTGCTCACGTCCAGAATAGGGTATTGGCACATTCTGAATATTGACTGACACATTAAAAGGTAAAGCATCAAAACTGTACCCAGAGCGAGAGATGTATACATTTTATTCGAACCAGAATTAACAGCCTTTTTTCCCTCAGCATCAATTTCAATACAGGGCTTTATTTACAAAAAATATATTATTTATGTACAAATTTGTAGCGAGATTTTTTTATCTGCACGTCTTCAGAATGCCCCTTGAGTAGAGCCGTGGGCTGTGTATAAAATGTCCTGGTATTCACTCTCATTGAATGGATAGTTTTTCCCTCAGTATGTCCAAAAAGATAATTGATTATTTATTTTCTTCATTAACACAGCAATGTTCGTATCTCAATAAACCGTTACAACAAACATTATAGTCAATATATATATTCAATATTGCGCACGTCCACTATAATCAATATCATTATAAATAATTGATAACATCAGGTTCAACTAAAATGACGGAATAAAGTATCGTATAGAAAGGTCATTGATTCATAAATTCTTAGAATGACTATTACAAGAAACAATACCTTTAATATACGTTTAATAAATAAAACATTTAAAAAGTTTGAGACAAATACAATTTAAAGGGAACAAATAAACTCAAAAGTGGAGCAAATAGTAATTATTCCGTGTTTTCTGTCGAATTCATTTTTGGAAATATATTTTAAATGTATATTTGGATGTTTAATTTTACATCTCAGCATCATATTTTAATGTTTTTAATCTGGGAGCTCGTCACACTCAGTTTTACTGTGTTCCTTTGATTACAACTCGAATGCTTGCAGCAAGTCGTTTATTGGTTCCTAAAAGCAATAGAACACTAAAACTTTACGCGGGTTATTTTAATAGTAGTAGATAAGAATCTATTTAAGCCTAACGTCGTGTCAAAAAACCCTTATCTAACACCCACCATAAATCATAGAAAGAAAATGCTCCAAACAGTTTGGTGCTGTTAAGGTAAAAAGCTAAGGAATAATTGTTGGCCGATAAAATAAGTATATGGCGCGATTTTTATTCCCATCTTCTAACCGTTTAGATTTTGAATCTCTTCGTCACACATTGTTTTCGTACCGAGAATTAACGCTATTAATTGTTAGTTTTTATTTCAGCAATATTGGACTACTTGAACATTCATTTGAAGGCAAAATGTGGCACACAAATAAACAGGTATTTACATTTTTACTATTTATGTGACAACTGCAATTTCTAAACATAGTGCGAATGATAATTTTTACAATCTATTGCCTTTCAAATTTATTAAATGAATGTTCAAGTAGCCCAATATTGCTGGTAATTTAAAGTGTTTTTTTTCTTCTTTCTAGCATTGTATTGGAAGTTGATACATTAACACCATATTTTTCCTTCTTTAACTATTTGTGTGTATCTTAGTTACATGAAGTAGAAAAAAATTGAGACATAAAAAAGTAATTTAGTACCATAATAGATTATGAAAAATTATGGAAAAATCATCATAGATTACTTGTTTGATGTTGCAACTAAAATGCTTTAAAAAAATAAAATATTATCCAAATTTGTGGTGTTCTGTTGAAGTCGTTGTAAGAACGAAATCATTAAAATAAGGGGAATGTTCGAAATGCCAAAAGTGGCTTCCAAAACACGCTCCAAATATCACCCAAAAGTAGTAGTACCCAAAAGAGCCATCTAGAACGGGGGGAGCTACGCTAGACCGGCTCCCACAGCAGACACATGACAACAACGCATTTGCACTCCATTGGTAACATATCGTTACTTTTCTTTCACTACGAGGACGAGAGGACCTTTATTACTTACATACCTCCATTGGTTTCGTATCATTCCCAGCAAGTAATCTTCTCGCTCTCTCACATGCTCAACCTGAACTAAGCCGAATCACAGTCATAATCACCGTCGCGCTTTCGTCAATATGGCGGTGGAGATGAGTACCATGTCCAGTAGATGGGAGAGGGGGGGGACAGAGAGAGATTGCTGGACGATGCAGAGCACCTGCGTATGTCGCCCGGACCGTCCAGCGCTGTGGTTGGCGACGCGCAGACAAATGTTTGGAGGTGGAATGTGACTCACACGAGTCCACACATCAACGCTCATTTAAACACTGCGGTCGCGCTGACGCGAGCAGCCATCGCGCTTAATGTATGTGAGCAAGGATGTGGGGAATATGTGTGACAATTTGATGAATACAGAGAGTGGAACGAATGGTGGTCATGCTGAGGGAGAATGACTGAAACTATGTGAGTTGCAGACTACGAGAGGTGTAACTATGTCAGAAGATTCATTGTGAATAGTATAAAGATAACCTTGTGTAGCTTAACAACATATCGAGTGAAGAAAAAGTACTATGAAATGACATAAGGATTGTAAATTAATTTTCCCATGACATGTGACAGTAGTGAAATTGCTGTCTGAACATTCGACGAAGTTTTCAAAAAGACTTAAAGAGTTGTGATTGATATTCATTGACAGTACAAACAGTTTCAGAATATAAAAAAAAAACTTGACTTATGGTACTCAACTAAATGCGTACAAGGGTTCAATGTTTGTAGACAAAATTTGAAATATTATTCGATTTTGAAAAAGTACTTCATTATATTAATTTTAACGTACTATTGTATCCTATAATTGTATTTCATTATCTTTTTATAACTTTTTTGCATATAATTTAAGAAATTTTGTTCGAGGGAAAATTTTAAAAGAAACGATTTAATATAGTTGAATATAAATAAATAGTAGAATATAAATAAGTAGTAGAATATAGATAAATAGTAGAATATAAATAAGTAGTAGAATATAGATAAATAGTAGAATATAAATAAGTAGTAGAATATAGATAAATAGTAGAATATAAATAAGTAGTAGAATATAGATAAATAGTAGAATATAAATAAGTAGTAGAATATAGATAAATAGTAGAATATAAATAAGTAGTAGAATATAGATAAATAGTAGAATATAAATAAGTAGTAGAATATAGATAAATAGTAGAATATAAATAAGTAGTAGAATATAGATAAATAGTAGAATATAAATAAGTAGTAGAATATAGATAAATAGTAGAATATAAATAAATAGTTGAAGATAAAATAAATGAGTTTCAAACCCTGAAATTGCTATTTGAAGGTCTGAGGACCCGGAAGAAGACTACAGTATGGCTGTAGAACAGTCAGCACCTCGACATTTGGCGCGTCAGACACCCAGTAGCCAAGACATCCATTAAACCGACCGCGAAAACCTTCGACTCGATTTAATTAATTGAAAATTAATTGAAAATTTAATGTAATAAATTCTATAACTAGATTTAGACAGAAATATACGTTTTTGATGTTCTTGGCATGGAGTCCGTCCGTCCCTCCGTCTCTCCACATTTCCATCTTTTCACACCAATTATCGACAAATAGATGAGACAATCTCATTCATATTTTGTATGTATGGAATCTGCTTGCTCTAAAATGCACATGCTCTAAAACTTTTTTAACATAAAAAAGACATATCCGTTATATATATCCAAAGAGAAATATATAGCGTTAATAAAATACTTTCATTGATATTTTCAATTAATTGTTATAAAAATTTCTGAACCCACTAACTCGGATAAAGATATATTTTGTGCACACATTAATTTTAATTGTTCACAAATAATTGTTTTATCTCTTGTTATATTCAATACAAACATATATGATTTTTATTTCTAACTGATCCAACAAATGGCAACCAATAACTCATTTTGACTCAGTGCGTATGGATTACAAACAGTTTGCAAAAGCAATATCACTCGTATAAATGTATTGACCTAGCTGAACTAATGAATTTGAGGTTTTGATAACCAGAAAAATAGTAAAAAATCTGGTTGGTAGCCATATTGATGCCATTTGTCTCTGTTTACTTGTGCACTTCGCTTAAAGCTACAATGCGCCTCTATGCGGATACAAACGATTTCGAAAGGAAAAACCGAATCATGGCCATTAAACACACGCAAAGAGAAACTTATTTAAATGCTTAGTCACAAACAATTTTTTCATTTATTTGATTCAATAAAACACGATTTAAATAGTGTTACTTTAAAGTACAGTTAAGCAAATGTTATGAATCTGTAAAATTTATTCATATAAAAAGAATTAATTTCCAACTGGTATCTCATCCCGACTTCGCGCAGGTGGTAATACTTTTGTTACGTCATTGTTAATCCGTTATAGATAGATTAAAGAAAAAATCATATTACAAAAATAATTCTACTTATATGAAATCATAATAAAATTTTAAATAGTTCTAATTACCGGATATTAAATGAGTGTTGGTAATGGGAAGTTCGGGATGTCGTAAAATCAATGGTGAAACTTGTGAGGTTTGAATGTTTTACAAATGTGATTTAATATTGAAGAAACGTCGTATTTTATTCCATGTCAGTGTCAAACTATTTCTGTTACACATTCATCAAACTCATTTATCTTTGAATTAGATAAGAAACAATACACTAAGGAGAATTAGGCAATAAACTTTGAATGAGACAATAAGAAATATAAAAAAGTTCCACAGCAGTTTATGTTGGAAATTTTTTACACCATTCATAAAGCATCAAAAGTTTTCTACACAAAGTTTAACCCTCTATACTTCAAATGAGAAGGAGGTATTTATTTTTTTCTCAACCCTTAGACAACTGTTAGCTTATTTTCTATCAGCAAGTGTGATAAAGAGTCAGCAACTTTATAAATTGTAATAGTTAAAATTCATTAGCTTATATTAAGAGTAGTACTACAAATGTATCCAAATATTATAGCTCACACACATTTGAATTTTCATCCACACACATCTGATAAATAAGGGTAAAAATATTTATACAACCCTTTATATTTATAGACCCTTTGGCGCTTGTGACCAGTCAGTTGGTTGAAAGCTCAGTTTAATTATGGTCTCATCCATGTACCAGACATATTACCCGATAAGGAATGGAAAGTTAATGAAATTGGTACTTAAAGGACAACTACATTTCGGTGGAATTTCAATTCAATGTAAAGGAAAGTTTAAAACAATGTATATATTTAATAAAAATAAAAAATTCTCTGGATATTAATAAAACGTTAAAGTCAGAAACAAATGAACTGTTTCTAAAAAAAATGTGAATGAACTCTGAAGTAAGTTTGTTTCACTTAAAGTAACGTAACACTAAATACATAAAAATGAGATCAAAATGAACAAAATATTCATTACCCAATTAATAAAACCTAGCCCTTCTGAAAACAAATAATATAAGTTTGATAATTTCAAATAATGTGACACAAACAGCGTCCCTTTAACTTCAATTTGAAAATTAGAATTAATAAATAATTCGTCAAAAAATTGAAAGTATTTTTGTTCAGTATTATTTAAGAAATGCATTAGAAGGACACACTTCGAAACATTTACTCTGTGTTCCGGACATTAATTTGCACCCCGTCTAATCATGTGAATTAAATTTCACCCGCTGAAGTAAAAGGTATAAAGTACTACCAAGTCAGCAGAAAAGTCTTTGTTTTAACTATTAATAATAAAGATTGGTGATACTATACCAAAATATTTTCAATTTATTGACTAATCAATATAGTGCCAACTATCCGTTTTTCCATTATTAAATCGTTCCGGATAAGAACATTATGTTTCCGCCAATTATTTACATAACTATTTTTAACTGTCCAGAAACGTTATAGCATGCTAGCAAATAACGTTTGCTACCGTTGGAGCTCATGGATGAAAAATACACATAGACGATGAAATGTTCCAAACCTGTACCACGACCGGTCGCAGTCCCGCGTTGATATCGACACTCGACTGTAGCCATGGTCGAGAATGCTCGCAACTCAGTCCTGAAGTTGAATTACCGTTCATTTTATAAGATGTTAATGACTTGACTTGTTTGTCGCACTCGTTAATAGATCGATTGTTGCCTTTTCACTTCGCTACGCTTTCACTGTTCTACGCTTGTGAACTTGCCGTAACTTGGCCAGTTCGTGTTAGTTGTATTCACTTCTCGCTATTAGTAATTGATTGAATTCACTAATCTTGCGTAAACTTATTTGCATTTTTACTTGGTTTGTAATTATATAAATGTTAACTTGCCGTAATGTGGTGAATAATAGGTTGATAATATCAAATAGCTGTAAAGCAATGAAATATGGAATATGAAAGCCTTGATGAGCATAAATTCCCTGTGCCAGATAGATTAATATCATTATGACACCACTTAAAACGTACAGCCGTTTAAAACGTGATTTTTTAAATATTTTTTTTGCAGCTGGGAATTAGAAGCGTCCTCCTTTCTGCCACCTAAAGCTATGGCATGCTTGCTAATGGCACAACAACTAATATACAGTTTTTTAGTTTAAGTTGCTTCCGTTATATTAATGCCAACGTTCGTGCTATGAATCTCGTCGCGATCCTTTGTTATACCATCACGCCACGCCCAACCAAAGAGACACGTGCGCGCGTGGGATGTGGGGGAGGCGGACGTTCAAATTGATCTCCGACTCAACGCTGGAATTCACAGAAAAAAAAATTCTCAAAGGAAAGATAATACTGTTTCTTAACGGAACCTCTCGTAGCTTGCAGAATGTACTGGAAATATTTGAATCGCATATTGCGAGTTGCAATAATATCAATATTTCAAGAAACGCCATAAAACAAATGGAGTGGCCTTTAGACTATGAAAAAGGTAAAACAAACAGTGTTTTACTTATTTAAAAAAATATAATTTAAGAACAATTTTGATTATCTCATTACGACAAATTAATTAATTTCTA
The DNA here is from genome assembly GCA_002313205.1 of Laupala kohalensis. Taxonomy (NCBI): domain Eukaryota; kingdom Metazoa; phylum Arthropoda; class Insecta; order Orthoptera; family Trigonidiidae; genus Laupala; species Laupala kohalensis. Next base: position 722,919 of record NNCF01127368.1, read on the forward strand.
AATACTTAAAATAGGTAAAATAAAAATTAAGTATATTAATATAACATATATTGTTTAAAAGTAGACCAATTTGTCTCGTAAGCAACTATTTATAAGATTTTATGTTGATAACTACATTAAAAGAATAATTGTGATTCGTTGTGATTATATATCTGTCAACAAATAATTAAATATGCCAAAATAAATTTATAATACACTGCGGAATCGAAAATGAACATTCTGGACTAATTACCCATTCACTATTTCATCATTAGATGATACTGCGGACTGTGATACTACACATGTCGATTGGTCGTCTGAATGTATTATTTGCATCCCATTTTTTGAGGGGTGGGGAGTTTCGAAAATAAATTTATTATTATTGAATATTATACGATATTTTATTGGCGTTTCTTTATCACTTAGTTCACTCACTTTTGCTCTGCGCTTTATCACTCACTTTTGCTCTTCATAGATATGTTTGTGCCTATCAGACACCAGTTATTCGTGGAAACTCTAATAACCAATGATTTTCACTGCCGACCGAACAAGCTGACTGCCAGAAGGGATCAAATTTAATAATTACTTTCTGCAAGAAACAATCCCATAATATGAGAATTTATGATTTTGCCGAGAAAATTGAATATTGTTGCACCATAAATTCTATGAGCTTTTTTAGCACGTGAGGAATTCAAGTGTTTTGTCAACCTTATTCCCCAACAAGAGGCTTAAAAAAATATTCATGTTTAGGCGCCCTGAAGGTTTTCAGTTCATAAAAAATATGTTTCTTAAATATATACATTTCTTCCGTGTGTCTACACGTGGAGAAGACATGTGATACCTTTCGAAAATGGGAACCAGGGTACAGACCTGGGTGGAAGTGAAGTACGACTGTGGAAGGTAAACGGGTGGTGTAGAGATCAACACCCATGCAACCAAAGCAGGTGATCGGGTTCTATTTCCCGACTCGTCACGTGTTTCACATGGCCAAATGTTATCACATTTTCATGGAAATCTTTAATAAATCATCCATTTAAAGTATCAAGTATATGAAAACGATTCGCATGAAAATGAGTCTAAGTATTGCGACCTTAAAACAACATCGTCTCGTTATGTTAGCATAGAAAAATTATCTCGTGCAACCTGAATCAAATTTACTATCATTATAGGAAAACACAGAATTGAACAATGTCATTAGCAGTTTTGTTTTTCCGTAACTTTGTTTCTGTATTAAACGCATTTCGTTACAGAGAAAGATATTACAAAAATTTCAGCGTTTTAAATGTGACGTACTGTTGATGCTTGACTAGAGTGGCGATGAAGAAGTGAGTCAACGCAAGAGATTCAAATGATATTCTTCTTTACTTTAACTCATTTTCCTAATTCCTTAGCGGTCGGAGCCTAAACTCCTTTACCCTAAACCTTAGAGGTCTGAGATGGGGGATGATATGATGCCTCATACGTTGACTTGGCGGGGGAATTTCTAGCGTGCAGGATTTATCCTGCCGCAACTCCCCGAGGCGTGTGTTTCATGAATGACATGGGGGTGAATGATGATGAGTGAATGTTGTAGTGGAATGATAGGAACACCGCTTCGTCCACCTCGAATTCTACTTGAATCGGACCGGGTTTGAACCCGCGTCCCCATAGGTAGAAGGCGAGTCGCCCCAAGAAATTCAAATGATGCTGGCGTTAAATAAAATTGTGCAAGACAAATCTACTTAATGGTCTAATAATATGAAGAGGAAAAAGGCGAAACTATGAATTCAAGAAACAAACGTGATAAATAACCGCACAGATACGAGGACAAATATTTTTGTCATAAAAATGGTAACGAAGATTGGATACTGGAACACAAGAAATCTGTATGAAGCTCGTAAACTCGATCAGGTACTAAAATAAATGGAGCGTTATAAACTGGACATCCTTGGACATAGTGAAATTAAATGGGAAGAATAGAGGAAGTGGCGTTGGGAAATTGTCAACGAAGTCTCCTATAGAAGTCTCATGGAGTGGCATACTTTTTTAGGAAGAAAGCTACTCGAATTTGCGTGAATTACGTAAACCTACGTATATAT
>NNCF01127368.1:724989-742490 GCA_002313205.1 Laupala kohalensis
ATATATATATATATATGAAAATGACAATAATTGAAACATAAAAGCATAACATGAAAGTATACGATAATTAAGCTGTAAAAACACTATCGAAAGAAGTGTAAAAAATTATTGAAATAAATAAAAGAACAATGAAAAATGAATAGACGAAAACAAATTCAGAGTGATCAAACCGAAAAAATTACATACCTGATAATTGAGGAAAAATCCATATCCGTAATGCTTCCATACCCATAAGACCCGTTGTCTCCTACACCAACACAATCACACACAGACTAGCATACCAGCTGAACAAACTCTTCCACCAACACACCAATTTTTGTTCCTTACACACCGTTAAGAATATTACGGACCTGGCCAACAAAATTTAAAACATTCCTGTTCCTCTTAAAGCTATATTAATCTCTTTTGATGTTAAAAATATTTTCTCGGTATCCCTCCATCTGATTGTAAAATTCTTTTACGTGACACCTTAGACTCCGTGTCTTGCCCCCTCTTTGTAAAAACAGAATTTTCTCACCTAATCTCTCTTTGCTTGGATGTGAATTACTTTAAGTTTGATAACAAATTTTATCAACAGAACTCAGGTTTATCCATGAGTTTCCCTCATCTCTCCATTACTTGCAGACTTATATATGGACCATCTTGAAAAACAAATTTTTGACTCTGGACATTCTCATCTACCTAACATCATTTATTGGTACCGCTATGTAGATGATGTAATCGCTCTTTCGATAGGGACACACAGACAACTTGACATTATTACTCAATTTCTCCTTTCACTTCACCCTATCATAACCTTCACCACAGAAATTGACAATAGAACGCTCAATTTCCTAGATCTCTCTATTTCTTTAGTAAACAACCGCCACCAGTTTGACATATTCAGGAAAGACACATTTTCAGACACAACCATTCACAATTCCTCACTTCACCCTCCTTCGCACAAACATGCTGCCTTCCACTCTATGGTCTATTGTCTCTCCACCATTCCACTCTCGCCATATAAGATCAAAAAAGAAATAGACACAATAAATAAATAGCATCAAACAATGGCTACAATACCTCTCTCATTGATTATATAATCACTAAGAAAGTTAGATTATATCACACAAAGAACCTCACATCACTTACTCCGAACAATAATATTCAATGCAATCCCTTTCATATACCTTCTCTCACTTAAAATCGCTAATTCATTAAAACATTTCAACATTCACACTACCTTCTTCTCTCCACAAACACTCAACTCAACCCTATTACACACTAAGGATCCCACCCCCCATCTCTGAAGTGGAGTGTATTCTCTCACATGTAGTGATTGTCCCTCCGTGTACGTGGGGCAATCTGGACGAACGTTCAAACAAAGGGTACAAGAACACATAAATGGATGGAAAAATAACACTTAAGTTTCACACTTCAACAACCACCTAGTAGGAAACACACACACATTTAACGTTGAGAAGGATTTTTGTATTTTAGAAGTAAAAATTGATTTTGGCCCCGGATCTAAAAAAACAACATTTCCCTATTAAATAAACAAATCCTGAACTACAGTCCCCTCTCACGAAACTAACCTTCAAATTCCTTCCCTCTCACCCCCCAACCCCCCAGGACACTGCTTCCTACTCCCAACAGTTAAAACCCTGAGAAATTCTTTCCGTTCTGCCGTCAGTTCCTGGAAAACCCCGACAGCCCCTCCCACTCCACCCCCACACCACAACCCTCCGTCACTTTCCATATAATGACCTCTGTTCGGCGCGCTCTGCGCACTCGCCAAAAAAAAATTTCCCTCAATAATCAGGTATGAAATTTTGTCGGTTTGCTCACTCTGTATATTCGTCAGCGTTCGTTACTAAGAATGGCTGAAAAAAGCTTTATAACACTACTACAATGAGCAACATACAAACGACGTTTAATTTATCATTCATTGATACCTTATGTTATTTGATTCCCTCGTTCATCAACATATCTGCAGGGTATTAAACATGTATGGAATACCAGAAAAAAACATATACTGAGACATGTACAATAGATAACCTCCTAAATAAACCATAATGGAAAATTGTCCAAACCAATTAATGTAATATCTGGTGTTCGTCGACGTTGTATTTTATCACAATTCCTGTTCCAGTTAGTACTTGATGATGTAATGAAGAAGGAAACAAAGACAAAACGTGGAATTAGTTGGTCCCTTTTGGAGATATTGGAGGATCTCGACTATGGCGATGATCTGTGTCTACTTACTCAATGTTTCAGTGCTATGCAGGAACAAGTGGACTCTCTGTGTAAGGAAATTTCTGGTACAGGCATCAAAGTGAATGTATCTCAAACGAAAGAACATAGAATAAATGCTAGAACTAACCGACAAATGAAAATGGTAGATGAGCAAATAGAGAGTGTTGATAATTTTATCTAACTTGGTAGTGTTATATCAAAAACTAGAGGCTCTGGTGAAGATGTCTCAAAGAATAAACAAAGAAAATGTAGCATTTATAATTTGAACACCATTTGTAGAAACCGTGCATCTCAAGAGAAACAAATACGATGATCTTCCGAAGCCATCTTATGACATGGAGGTGCAATATCTTCGCTCAATCTAAGTAGCAAACATTGTTAATAGATGCTTGCGTAAAATCTATAAGATATGTTGGCCTGAAGAAATAAAATATGAAGCACTGTGGAAATTGGCTGAGGGAGAACCTATTGGGAAACCAATTATAGAAAACGAAAATCGATACAGGTTGGTCATATAAAACCTGCCGATGCAATTGAGAGGCAGGCGCAGGACTGGAACCCACAAGGTCAAAGAGGAAGGGGGCGACCGAGACCTGGAGAAGATCTGTCCGGGGAAAGATGCAGGAATGTGGTATGATATGGTAAGAAGTTAAGGCTACGGTCGGTAACAGTACTAGATGGAAAGTTCTCACGGAGGCCGTATGTTCCACTGTGGAGTAACAAGAGTTAAGAATAAGATTAAAATATGAATTATTAATAGAAATAATCTAGTATGAAATATCTATATATATTTGTAAATTATTTAAAAAAAAGAAATTTCTCGTTTCTCGCGAGTGATGAAATCGTACCCGATCATTTTCAAATAAGTGAATGTACTATGGCTATACGATTACGTGTGCTTTCAAGAAAGTAAATTAATTGGTTGTCGGAAAATAATACGCGCGGAACAGGGAATGATGTTTTAATCCAGGAATTGAATACAATTTGCATCTATTATTTGTAATGTAAATCACGACCAATGGTATTAATTATTCACTTTTGGTATGCTTGTTATTCTTTTAGTCTATTATGGAAATATAATGCAGTGCTTGTTGACATTCACCATGTACCTAGTTATAATATCATATACCTTGTTTTTCATTTAGTAATGAACAATAATTAATTATTGTTCTGTGATGGTGAGGTATTGATAGAGTTTTCTTAAATAAGTGAGGAAAACATTGTGTCTCTATCTGAATTGTTTAATGTTTAAGCTTCTTCGATGCTATATAAAATATTGAACCATATAATGAATTATAAACTAAAGTGTGTAGCGTAAAAAAATATATTTTTGAAAATATTTGAAGAATCAGTTTGATATAATTTGACTGAGTTTTATAACATTTTTCTTAATATTTAATGAACTCAAAATGTAATATAAGTTATCCCATTGACTCAAAGCTGTACGCAATCGAAATTTAATTGCAAATAAGGACACATAGTTTTAAGAGAGATATTCACCATTTGATCAAGAATGGGAAGAAGGTTCAAAGATCGTTTGGGGGTAAAACCCAACGAGCTAAATGGGGAGAAACGAGTCAATGGAATAAAATAAAATGAAAAACCTATGAACAATAAAATATAATATGAAAATCAAGAAGAACTAATAAAGTTGCTTTCAAGGCTAACTTTTGTGATATATGTGTTTAAAACATATAAATTGGAAAATTATGTTTACTGAAGATAAATTCTAGATTGAAATCTTCATATAAAAAGTCATAAAAATGGATCTCGTGTGCTTGGACTTGCTGGATAAGAATAATTCAAAAACTTTGCACATTACTACTAACCAAATAATCAAGATGAGAAATAGTTCATTTAGTAAAATACAGTGGATGGAGATATTCTTCAAACACCGGTTGATTTTGGGACATACATGGTGTTGAGTGTATAATTTTGATTCTGGAGGTACATTATTACTCATAATGAACGTATCTATCAATTAAAATAGAATAATGATTATATTAAAATCATTCTAATACTCATTCGCGAATTTTTTATTATTCAATATATTTCAAAAGACGACAGTGTCAGTAACTCTCAAATAGGATGCGGTGTGAATAGTAGCCCGAAGACTGTCCGCACTCGGATCTTTTCATTTTCGAACTCGGAACTCGAGCGTCGTAAGGGGCAAAATAGTTCAGGAGCCTGAGAAATAAAAAAGGTCAATACATATGAGCTAAATAATTACCAAGAAATGTAATTAGTTGATTAATTTTTAAGTTTGTCTTTTGGATGTACCAGGTTTGTACAATTGTACCATACTGAATGTTCTTTAACACTAGAAAGACGGCAATGATATTCTATTGACATCGACGGCAATAATTCAAAATGACTGCTTTAAGTAGCACTTTATTTATTTTTATAAATTGTTAGTAGAAGGAACAGGTACATGATAATAAAAGTTTTTCTCTTAGATTTCTCTATTCACTTGTGTCTGGTTTGTTATCAACTGTTCTGACTTTTGTAATTATTTGCTTATCTCAATACAGAGTGACATTTCTATTTTCCAGTAAAGGTGGTGAATCGGATTTATAATGGGGAGAACTGTTACAACCAAGTTAGCTGTGAATTATTTAAATCACTTGAATGTGTCTGCAGATATAGTCCAGAGGGAAGAGTACTTGGTAACCCGAAATAATGAGACATGTATAATGAAAACGCATCATGTTGCTCACTAGTGTAGCGCCACCAACGGACACCGCAGGCAGCAGCGGGCCTCCCTCGTGCCATTGAACATAACCTATAAACCGAGCCAGGAGCGAACAAACAAAATGGACGCCTTATTTCTTACAGTGCAGAAGAAAATCACGATTTGTGCTGGTAATCGAAGGGCCCCCGAGCGTTTAAGTGTAAATCGCGATTTTCTCGTAAATCGAAGTTGGTGGAATGCGTATTTTGATAATCACGATTTACTGCACAGAAAATATCGTTTAAGACATTAGGCCTTAGTGATAGTTTTTTTCGGTATACTACACTTCTAACCGACTCTGTCATTCCGCACATTTGTTTCTACTACGTACCCTTCGTTATAATCACAAAAATATAAAAAAATACACAAAAATATAGAAAAATAATATATTTATTCACAAAACCGTGATGATATCTCAAATAGTTAATGAGATGAAGGTAAACCCGAAAATTTCATCCTTTCCCAATCAATCGTCTCTTATTGAGTCACCGCAATACAAAAGTAAAACCTCACCAAAATCTCGCCAAAGAACTTAATCACTCATACTTCTTGTTCCGCATTGATGAGTGAGTGCATCAGTTAGTCAGTCACTCGGAATAACACAGCAAATAGACATAATACATATAAAAATGGGTAAATGAAGTCAGTAAGTAAAATCAATATCTCTACGAGAATATCCTGACAACTTAATCATAAATTCCAGATCTTCTGTCACTAATTTACCGAACACGAGTGGTTCGCAATATAATTGGTCCGTATAAGGTGCGCTAAAATATGTGATTATTCATTGATATTTTTAGCCTTTTGTTGGGGAAACTAGTTCTCCATAGCATACCTATAAGATTGTTGAGTTTCCTCGATCACACATCAGAGAAACAGGAATCAAATAAAATCATTAAATGGTAAAAATAATTTCTCTGATATAAACGATGTCCAATCAAGAAGACATTGTTCTATCAATTGTGTGTATATATTGAGATCGTGGATTGAATTGATTAATAATTCAATCACGCGTTCTCAAAATATTAACATAAAAAGCGTGGGTCAACATGGGAGTTCGCGGAAACAGACTTGGGTGGTCTGAAACTTGGCAAGGCGGTCCATCAAAAAGCTTACTAGAAAGATTTGGGGAATACAATAACGCAATAAAAACTATTATTTGGAAAAATCAAAAGTAGAGACCAGGACACGTGTTCAGAAACACACAAGTTTGAACAGGAATCTTTAGAATGACGGGGGCAAAATTTAGAAGAATATCGCCATAAAAACCTTTATTTGGAAAAAGATCAAAAGAAATAGGAAGCAGAACACATGTTTTAGTAGCCTGCTAGTCTGAACACGAATCTTTCAAGAGGGCGGATGTTAGGGAATATTATTTCCCAAAGCAACGTGGGAAATAATATTACTTTTGAGGCAAACGTCCAAGCAAAAAAGGTTCGCCACCCAGGTCTCTTGGGGGACATGAATCCTAAAAGCAAGTCTCAACAAGAATCTATAGAAATGTGTAATTTTGCGACATGGGTTCGGCAATAATACGATAGCAAAAATTCAAAAGAATGTAATAAAATTAGGGTTCAAAAAGAAATGCCGACGCTCCGAACAAGTGCTAGCTAGAAAGGGACGATGTCGAATGCCGCCTAGCAATAAAACAATAAAACCGAGGTCTTTTGAAGCATACCGCCTCCACAAATAGAGAAGGGACAAAAATAACAAAATGGCCGACAGACCTTCATCTCGAGGAAAGAATCTTAGAAGTAGAGAGAGGGGGGNATGATTGGAAACAGGAAAATACAAAATACATCTTTTCGGAAACTACCAATTAAAATTAAGAGGGGGAAAAGAACCGAGATCTGGCAGCAGAAGCAAGGACTGTTAAGAGGGGGAACGTCACGTGACGCAAAATTATCTATAAAAAATTAGGGCACAGAGGCACAAAGAGGAGAGAGGAGAAAATTTTTGGCAGTGAGTAGTTGTAGAAGAGAGGATAAAATTTTTGGCAGTGAGTAGTTGGGAGAAGAGAGGAGAAAATTTTTGGCAGTGAGCAGTTGTAGGAGAGAGGAGAAAACTTTTGGCTGTGTGTATTGGTGAGGAGGAGAGATGAAAAAATTTAAGGGAGTGTGTATCTGTGATGATGGAGAGTAGAAATTTTTGAAACAATGTACTGAGACTGACCGTGAGACTGAAAAATTCGCATCAGATTATTTGTTGAAAGCAGATGGTTAGAAAAGTGTCGATTATTTGTTGAAAGCAGATGGTTAGAAAAGTGTCGATTATTTGGTCAGATAGTAAGAAAATTTTTGATAGTTTGTCGTGCTTCAGAAGTGAGAAAATTTTCGNGACCGAGATCTGGCAGCAGAAGCAAGGACTGTGAAGAGGGGGAACGTCACATGACGCAAAATTATCTATAAAAAAATTAGGGCACAGAGGCAAAAGGAGAAGAGAGGAGAAAATTTTTGGCAGTGAGTAGTCGTACGAGAGAGGAGAAAACTTTTGGCTGTGTGTATCTGTGATGATGGAGAGTAGAAAATTTTTGAAACAATGTATTGAGACTGACCGTGAGACTGAAAAATTCGCATCAGATTATTTGTTGAAAGCAGATGGTTAGAAAAGTTTCGATTATTTGGTCAGATAGTAAGAAAATTTTTGATAGTTTGTCGTGCTTCAGAAGTGAGAAAATTTTCAATAGTTTGTGTGGAATCCAATGGTGAGAGATTTCGAGACTGAATATTTGTGAGATTTTGATGGTGGAAAAGGTGGAGACTGTTTATTTGTCCGAGTCAGACATTGAAGACTTTGTGAGTGTTTCTTTTGTTATATGAGACGAAAGAAAACGTATGATTAAAACAGGGCGAATGGGACTTGCGTAATACAAAATAGTTCGAACAAACGAGTGATGAACTTGAAGGTGTGAAGATAATATCGTTTTAGAAGTTAGTAAGCCGTCGCAGATCATTTCAAACAATTAATAAACCAAGGAAGGCATCGTCATTGCTAAGACAATAAGATTAAATGTAGCAAAGGACGAAAATAAACTAATAAGAAGTGAATCTGAGAACTCTAAGACGTAACAATAAATGGAAAGTAATGGGAATGGTGAAAAGGATGGATTAGACGCAAAATAGAGAAAGAACATTAGTGCTGCGCAGGGAACCATGTTCGAGGTAATAACACCGAATGGGACAGGTCCTCATCTCGTCCGGCATCAAGAGACATCTACAGTAGTGTGTAATAGGGTAAAGGGGATATATCAATGTAATTTTGGGCCTTGTAAACTAAAAATTGTCACACAAAAGTCAGTAGGCCAAGTGCAACGATTGAAGGGTGTCACTGTGATGTAAGTGTAATGAACAAAAAGGCCCACGAAGCAGAAGAGATTGGTGAGTACCCTGTAAAAGGACATTCCAAGAGCGCAGTAGGCGAGATAATGTGTAGTAGAGTAAATATTGACCAGTGTATTGTGTAGTAATTAGGTTAGGATTAGTGCAAATAATAAAATGTTTTGTTCATTGCTCGAACACCAGATTGTTGTGTTTTCATTGTGAGTGTATTTACAATAATTGTTACTTTTTTATTAAATAGGGGAATCTATATTAAAAATGAAATTTCTGAAGCCATATTGTCTCAAGCGTTAAAATCTCTTTAAAGCAAGTTGTCCGTGTTACTCTACGTTTATTTTCTACCAGTCTAACTAACAAGACGAAGGGAAGTGATACAATAACATCTCACTCAAGTCATCTAAAAGAAAAAAAATCATTCTGAATTTACTTTTTTGTTCTGATTAAAATACTTTCCTTATATATACTGTATAATTGGAACCCATTTTTTAGGAATAAATTTTCGCTCTATGTAAAAAAAACAGCACGACGTAAAGAAATGTCGTTTGGTAATCTGCAGGCAGAATTTATTTATTAAAAATATTTATATACATTTTTTTTTCAAAAGTGCGAATTTTAAGAAAATGGAAGTGAAGCGCGATGTTACAATGTAATTGGAATGAGCTATCCAGAAATAAGTTTCTATTTACAATGCATTTTCTAGTTTGGTTTGGATGCATTAATTTGTTCGTGAGTTATCGGAGAAACAATTCTTCACCCACACCCACACTCATACGATATTGTTACGGTCCCCGTAGCAATAATTTGACATTCTTGTATTTAATATCATTTATTTAATTCAGGTATTAACAACTGTGACTGTGTATAATTTATTAACCGCAGTCATGATTATTTCTCTTCGGGTGCACGTGGTGGAGACAAGCCCCACGAAGGGGCAGAAATACGCCACTTCCACTGAGAACGTGTCAGCATTATGGGGAGAGTGGAACCGACGAAGCTTCCTTGGTGGCGTTAGTTTTTACCAACCAATAAAACAAGCGACGATGTCGCCATAATTCTGTCATCTTAATTCTGATTGGTCTCCTCCCTCCATCTTGTAAAATGAACGAGGCGGCCGCGGGGAGAACAGTGTGTTAGTGAGCGCCGAGGCTCACGCTCCGGAGCACGTGTCATCGACGCGAGCTTCGTAAAATTATAACATGTTTTGTTCTGTATAGTATTAGAGTGTGAGCTGCGGCTCCGCTCCGAGCGCATGCGTTCGTAAAGTAAATGCTCTTAATTATTTCATTTATAAATCTTTGTTTTGTACGGCATATCTTCTGAGCATCAAGTATATCGTTTCATTTGTAATGTTTTGATTACTTGTATGGTATACTTTTGTGGGGATTGATAACAGTTGTAATCAATGGAGTTTAGTAAATAGATTATATAGAGTTTAGTTTGATGATTTTCCTTGTTTTAAATGAAAGTGATCCTGGCTCATATTTCATACTCTAGTTGACCCGCGTCTCATAATTGTGGATGTTATAACACATGAAAGCCAGTGAGCTCCGTAGGTAGATAAACAAATAATTTATTAAATCAAACCTTTAATTGGGCTATGAAAAGTAGAATATTTCACGAGTAGCAGACACTGCTAATCAAAAGCAGCAAGTAAAATCAAATTTAAGGTGGAGGATTGATCGGTGGATAAGGGTAGCAATTGGTAGAGTCGCAGGGAAGTAAGCAAGATGAAAGGGGGAGGAGAAGTAACAAAATTAGACATCATCGTTAAAATTTGAAAATAGACTCTCCTGGAGTGAAATCGCATGAATATGAAACCTAATTTTTTTTTTCCTATTACAAAACCTTCTTTATTCATACTGTATAATTGGAAAGTAATATTGAAAATAATAACAGCAAACAATTGCTCTAGCACTAAAAACATGCTTCTAGTGCAATCATGTTAATCTATTGTCAGTAACTCTGGCATTTACATCGAGCCAAAATTACCCGTCAATCTCTAGCACCACTAGAAGTACTAACTAACTGATGTCTGATGTCAAATTGAATATTCAGCATCTCGTTGGACTCACAGTGAGAGGCAGGGGTTACCACGTGCATTATCCACCATCCGCTCACTTATCGAACCTCCATCTCATCTCGCAACGTCGAACAAGCTCCCATCGATGAGCGCTGAACTCGCGAAGCTAGAGGAAGCGCGCTTCGTCACTGCTCCGGAAAATCTGCATCGCCAGCACAAGCCGCCGCGCCGGAGAGCGACTGGGCGCTCGCTTTTCGCTGCGCTGTAGTTCACGCTCGGCTGCCATACGCGAACGAACGCTCTCGACGCGTGTTTGGAGAGCACGCTGCTTGGCGCGTCCACTTAGACACCGAAGCTACTACAGCTGTTGCATTTGCAGTGGGGTAGTACATAATGAACTCAAGTTTGTTTGTTTGTTTTTTTGCAAAAAGTCAAATATAGTATTATTGTTCTGTTTCGCGTATGTAGCATGAAGATGTGTTGACAGGTTGAGCTATTACGAACAATTGTTTTCCTTTCTTTGCGATGATGCACTGTGGATATTTGTTTGTTCTTCAACATACTATCCATCTAAAACCATGATATTATATTCCTATAGTCGTACACACCACAATATGCAAATAGTCATTGAAATCGAATTTATGTAATCATAATGATACGTAATAAAAACACCGAGCACGAAAAGACACGAATTTCTACACCCATTTTCTGAGCTGAATTACGTTCTGATGGAAAACTCAGCTGGAGCGAATTCATAAATAATTATGCGCGAAATATTACGAATGGTAGAAAGTTTTTTTTTCTGGTGGATACAAGAACCACAGAGCCACAATTCATCATAATAATATTTGAAGATATTTAAAGAGAAATTGAATAATGTTTAATTCCCATTTCCAGAGTCTAATCTGGTCGGAACACCTCCCTTAACGTAGTACTGTCTGTGCGGGTGGCGAGTGTTTGTGTGTACCTATGAAGCGGAAAGCTTTGCCGTCGGTAGTGAAGCTACAGGTAGGGTCTCCTAAGCCGGACATTTCTTTAGCAAAGTAACTAGTCAGTATGTTTCACTATCTTCCCCTAACCTTCCAACTTCCTTACCATCTACATCCTTGTAGATGGTGTAAAGGTTCCCCAATGGCAAAGGGAAGAAAACTCTTAAAGAAAACTACTTATCTCTGAGAAGCGATGAGGTCGTAGTCCACATGACAATTTGACGTATGGCCAATCTCCCACTTACATTTATCTATTCAATTTAAAGTCGATGAAATAGGATGGAATAAGGACACATGCTGGGTCATGTGCTGTACATAGGATTTCAGAAACGTGTAAGAAGTGAAGTTGTGTGAGATGTATTAATGAACTAACTTTTCAAGTCCATCTGTCACATTTCTTTTTTAATGAAAGATTCAGTACATTCAAAATTATGATAAGTTATCACCGTGAATGTCAAATAAAGTTTGAAAAGATATATTCAAGAAATATTTTCTACAGACAATTTAAATAATAAATCATGATTGCAAATTTATATTATATAGGGAGAATTACATACCTATTTCATTAATTACCTGGACGCTACGAGGAAGTCACCAAATATTGACGTTTTCTAAGAGACTTCTAGTGAAGGTGTTTAACACGGGAAACAGTTTTTCTATTTTCAACTAAAATAAGTTAGTTCATTATATGAAAAATAATTATGTTAGTTTCTTTTATGAATGTGATGGTTTCTTTCATATGATAATTTGTGCATTATTACGATCTATAAACTAGGAATTATTCTTGACCAGAACAGACCTTTTGAGAAAGTACGAATTGCTTCAGAAGCATATAACACATGTAATTTGTTTAGTTTAAAATCTTAATTAGGTTATTTATCTTCACTCTCAATATTTTTCTACATTTTTGCCGTTAGAATCGTAATCATGTTGAATAACATTTATTTTTCAGTAAATTTCCCTCGTGAATCTCATTTGCTGACTGCATTGAAATGAATGTTTTGGGAAGCCAACACGATACAAAATAGTGTTTTGATAAAATTGATCAACATGTTATAACTAGATTGAATGTGTAAAAACTCCAAGTAATGTTATTTGTTATTGAATGATATATCTGTTTTATATTCTTGGAACTAATTGTAAATTGAATTTTTTTTACTCTAGATAGGAAATTGTAATTTTAGTGTTCATAGTCGTCGAATGAAAAGTAAATACCAGATTTATTGTTTCGAATTGACATTACTGTTTTATAAATACATTTAATGTTCAATGATGTGTTTTCATTGATGTGAAAGTTCTTTCCATAAACTTTGATGAAGTGTGTTTTTAATATTATTAATTTCCACGATGTATATGCTTTAAAAATTCGTTAAAGAGTGGTGTTCTACAACTGTTGAACTGTAATGCATTGGGATAATTCTGTGGGTTAAACTATTGATTTATGATCTGGAGTAATAAACTTAAATCCAATTTAACTGATTATATGTTACTTCTGTCCTATCCCCTGACAAAAGGTTAAGTCAGACATGGGCGACGTTGCATTAACGTGACCTATAAATCTTTTTAAGCTTCTATTTGTTCTCTATATCTTTATTTTACCATTATTTCTACAATATTTTTTAAGGATTTAAACGTGATTTTTTTCAATATACCTCGTGATTTACTGAAATAATTCACCCCCTAGTGACTGACAGTATATTAGTTCTATGATTTTTTCTAGCGCCGAAATATTTTATTATTTTCGAATAACCATTCCAGATAAAATTATAATTTAAGCAAATTAGAGTGTGCTCTAATTTACGCAAGTTATTTCCAAAACCCTCAAATACTTTCTTCGCATTTCTTGCATTTTCATGAAATTTACTTTTAATTATATCACTTTAGATCTCAGTGATGCATACTTTACTAACTTCCAAATGATATGTGTTTTAGAATTATGTATCATCTATTTATGTTAATGGAAGAAAGGGAATAATCCTCACATACCGTAAACCGACATTTTATACAGAAATCGATTCCCAACGTCAAGCGAACGGTTTCTGATCCTTTTCCTCCTACGTGTCGATTCTGAATTTCCAATCTCCGTGAAACTTTATTCGACATTCCGCAGATCAGCCGTATTGTAACAGCTCCTCTATGATGGTTCGTTTTACGATGAAGATATAAATTGCGGAATAAGGGATTTGCCTGTCTTCTCCGACAGGTAGCGAGAAATTGAACCGAAGTGCGTCTTTTGACTGTGCTACGTCAGCAAATGTCGATGTAAGTTCAGAGAACAAGGAAACGAAGTGGAACTGCGGGTTGATGTCGACGTACAGTTATTTTATTTATCTCCGTCTAAGCAGACACCAGCAAATTCATCAGGAGATTACGGAGTAATTTGTCGATAAATTATCATTTATTACAAATTTCCCATTAATATCTGAGGAAAATATGAAAGGAAGGAATATCTTCCCGAAATTTTTTAAATTCATTGTATTTGCTTACCGTCCTCTAAGCACTTTTGAACTCTGCTTTCTCTCATTCATGTTTTTAATTATTTAATTTTTTATTATAAATATTTTTAGTGATTTGTAAAAAACTATTGTTTTGCTACCATTTATAGGTAATGGAAGAATTGAGAACGATATTTTCAATACACCCAACACATATAAACCATGAATTCAGTAAAACGTTCAATAAACCTTTCATTTTCATTGGTTCTTGTGTTCTTGTATATTGTACAAAAGCAGTATAATTTAGTTTAGGGGTTAAACTAAGTTAATCTCCGGAGTCAAGCCTTGACCATCCCATCAATTCCGGTCAAGGGCCCAAGGGCAGTGGCGGATTTAATAATTATAAAAATATGTTTTTGATTAATAATGCACTGTTATAAATATATTATTCAAAAACGAATCGTAGACATAAAGTGCAGTCAAAATTTGAGATAATAACAAAAGTATTAAATGACATTATCGTCCATGGAAAATCTGCAACTACCCGGAGGAAAACTGGAGAGAAACTCGGGTTCGGAGAAAATGTATACAACAGGGCCAAGGTTGCATAGTACTAGAAATAAATTACCATAAATAAAAAGGATAAAAATTGTACTATGATTCATTACTTTTTGTCTCTTGAGCGTGTTGCGTAATAATTTGAGGTACAGTGGTTTTTTAATGGATCTGACGAGCGAAGGCTATCATTTCCCTCCTCTGTGCCTGGTGTCTGCATTCACATGTCTGTGATCGAACGCAACACGCCTCTAGATGCTTCGCAGTCATTTGTCTTCAAGAGCATCGTGGTTGGCGGAAGAAAGAGTAAAGGTCTTCTTCTTGCATCGTGTATCTTTTCTACTAGAAGAAAAACTAGAAATATTATGACCAATGTGTGACTC
The DNA here is from genome assembly GCA_002313205.1 of Laupala kohalensis. Lineage (NCBI taxonomy): Eukaryota > Metazoa > Arthropoda > Insecta > Orthoptera > Trigonidiidae > Laupala > Laupala kohalensis. The sequence continues at coordinate 739,676 of NNCF01127368.1, forward strand.
TTTTGCTTGCTAGGGGGGCTACCATAACACTACCATAACACACCAATTTATAATTATAATCTATCCTAATTTTGTAAATAAATGGAGAAATTTACAGGAATTCACAGAGGAAAAATATTGGTATCCCTCCTCAGTAATTGGAGAAAAATTAGGATTAACTCTCAAACACGTATTTACCATTAGTTCTAGAAATATTTTAACATATATTTCCAAGACGATTTCCTTTCAGCTGAGCCCCAGACCTTTTAGGGTTTGTACTTTACGGATATGATATAATTTAAATAATTAGCAAATGAGAGAATTAAAGTGAAACACATTTCCGAAGAATTTTTAAAAATATTATTGTGTTAAGGTAAATAAATATTCCTCCGGGCCGGTTTTTGAAACAGCGACCTATAGATGTCTGTTTTGTCCATCAATAGTTCACCGGTCTTCCAACTGAGCTACCAGAGGACATCTGTAGGGTAATTACTTATTACGACATCTTATGAACAAACAAGTATATTTCACTCACAACATTATACATTAATAAAATAAAATAATAAAGTAGATAAACATACTTATTTGATTTTAAAATGTCGTTTAAGTTTGTAATTTAAAATGTAAGATGAAAAACATAAATAGCAAAAGAAGAAATTGACAAAACATGTATGCGGCACGAATTACCTCTAAACTAGTGCTTTAAAATTACAATATTGTGTACAAATTATATTGCTGAAAATTAAATATATTTCTTGGCAACCAGAGGCTACCTAATTATGATAATATATTATAATACTAGGGGCGTTTTAGGACTCGAAAGTATCCTCAGTTTGTTCTATTGTTCGAGTGTTTGTTAGTCGAGATTCAACAATATGACTGAATGTGAATCACAACCTGCAGTTAAAAGGGTACGAGTACAATTTACATCTCACCATCATGATATTATTAATACATACATAATTTAGATCGTTAATGCAGGCAAACCCCATGAAGCTTGTACACAATAAATATTCCTCATAATTCACGTTAATGTTTATCCTGCTATCTCTAAACCACTAATTTATTTTAGCTAGATTAAATATCATAGCTCAAAATGTAAGGAACAATAAAAGACCCTTTATTCTTCGAAGTAAAACTCTTGAGAAGTTATATTTATTTTGAAATAAGAAAAAAAAATGAAAAAAATCGTGAATAGTCAGAAAAAAGAATTTAATTGCTGAAAATATTTTGTTTGAGATATGGAAATTGTGGCTCTGTGGTTCTTGTGTCCACCAGAAAAAAAACGTTCTACCATTCGTAATATTTCGCGCATAATTGTTTATGAATTCGCTCCAGTTGAGTTTTCCATCAGAACGTAATTCAGCTCAGAAAATGGGTGTAGAAATTCGTTCATAAGCATTAATAGGAAAAAGTACGGAATAAGTTTACGTGATTTCATATCATTACCAAAATGACGAATTTGTGGGATGAAAAACGTTATTCATTCACTAAAAAGTCGAATTCATACTAATACATAAATGCGTAATGCGAAAGTGTCTCTCTCTCTTTGATACTTCATCACGACCAAACTACTAAACTGATCATGATGAAATTTGACAAGGAGATAGTTTAGATGCCCAGCATGAACATAGATGTAATGTGTTTTAAAAATGTGTGATGAGAATGATAGAAATAATTTTTGAAAATAAATGTTGTTCGCCTCAAAGATTTCTACAAAAACATTCGCGGCAGAATTTGTTTATCTACAAAAATTAACGTAAATTATCGATAAAACGGTATTAAAAATGTAAGTGTTAAATTTATGAATAAAAACTTAATCTTCATAAAATTTAATAAACTATTTGTTTTGTACATTCCACAATAATAAAACGTATTTAAATTGTAAAAATTCGACGAATAGTTTAGATTTTACAAGAATTTAAAATTTTCGGTTCTCACGAGATGGTGCAGTTTAAAGAGTTAAGTTCTGTCTTAAATTTGTATGATTATGAAATTGAAAAATTAGGATGATCTCCATGTTTTTAAAATCAGTAAGTAAATATATATATTGATCTTCTATCTGCATTGTAAGATAGTTTTTTCCTGAATAATAGAAGGTTAGTTTAAAACATTCCCGGGAATACACGCCGGGTAATCAGCTAGTATTGTAAATATATTCAATAACAAAATGGAAGAAAATATTAATTTTCAACTGTTCAATACCCAAAATCCAGTAAACCCCTTCAGGTTTGATACATTTATAATCACCCGCAGAGTTGAAGTGTTATATGGTGAGAATCTTGAGCATTTCAACCTGCAGAGGAAGGCAACACCGCGCGGCCACTACACAACAAGTGAGAGGAGATGCCGTGGAGAGCGTTCATCATGAAGCAACGGGAGACCCCGCAGGTGATGCATCATTCCCCTTCCCAACCTCCACTTCTCTGCTCCACGAAACGTCGAGCGGAATGAAGAGGCTCCAACACCCGGATGCGCTCAGTTCATCACACACGATGCCGCCACTCACTCACCTCAGCTGACCATGACGTCTTTTCATTGTAAATTCAATCACTAAAACTCCGCTAGTAGCTCAGGGCTAGCATACTTGCTCGCCACCGAGTCACTTTGGGTTCAATTCCCAGAAAAAAATTGTAGCTTTTCCCTTTTAGACATTTCCCTTTACCCTTTTCCCCATGTAGACACTTTAAGTACTGTGGCACTGCATGCGATCGAAGCAGGACATGACTAATTTTGACGGCACCCGTATTATTACCAAGGAGGATCGTTGGTGACCCAGACGGATCAAAGAAGCGCAGAGTACGACAGCGACATTGGTCTGTACGACTCTGACATT
>NNCF01127368.1:742527-787640 GCA_002313205.1 Laupala kohalensis
TTGTTCTTTCAAACTTATTTCAATTCATTTTACTTTACTTTATTCTATATTATTATTTTATTTTATTTCATGTCTATTTTAAATTAAATTTGTAATTTTTCTTTTTCTTTTCTTTTTCATGTATATATCTTTACCTTTATCTTCATTATTATTACTTTATTAATTTTATTTTATTCTTATTTCTATTCGTATTCTAAACTGTATTTACACTAGACTACTCTATAAATTATTTACACCTACATAAACTATCAAACTTAATACTATAAAAATCTTATTTTCAATTTTAAAATTTAATTCATTTTAATGTCAGTCAATGCGTAAATTTGAGTGATGTCAAATATTTTTCCGACGAAGCATGCTAGACAGTAGACGACACCCGCCTCCTCGTGCCTAGGGACGGGCAACATGGTTCAATGATTTGATCATTGGATCATGGCTAAGCGGTGGTAAATCAGCTCGAACATTTAAAGACAAAGGTACTATTGTCTTCTGTACAATTTTTAAAGCCAAGTACATAATTTCTTCGAAACATTGGTGACTAACCCTATTGGCGTAAACTCTAAACGACAAATGAGTAAGATACAAGCTTTGCTTCGGTGCTTTTTTCCAAAAAAAACAAGTAATTTTACTTCATGGCTGCTGACAAAATTTTTGGAAATTTGTACGACACTGACATTGCCCTGAAGAAGGAAACAGCATGATGTCCGAAACGTTGGTAGTTTTATCTACAAAGACGCGGTTTGTCCTGGACAAACAAGTTCATACTGATTCCGGCCGCGGAAGCTTACGTTTACACGTTTTTTTTCTGTTAGCTGTAACTGATCTCATCATACTGTAAATAACTCATTTGTAAAGAAGTAAATAAAATTCAGTACGTGCGTACCAGATGAAAATTTTGATTCTGAATGAATTCCTTGAGATATTCCCGATGCAACATAATAATGAGTGACGTGCCGAGGGATGGATGGCATGTAGGTGGCTTAAAAATAATATATAAAATCCTCCGGGAGGGTGGAACATTGAATTGTACATCCAATTTGTATTGGATTGTACAACTACAAAAGGTAAATATTTAATTGTAACTTTTTCGTGCTCTACTCATAAAAGCATGTTTTCCAGTTTCTTTAAACTATTAATTTGAAGTTGGCCGGAGCACCTTCTACACACTCAGATTTGTATCTAGTTACCTTTGGCGTTTCCTTCTCTTCGATATGATTTCAGGAAATGGATGACCGCTAGGTTTAATCGAGTTAGAAATCTTTGTTTGTCATTCTCGATCTACCAATCACACATAAGTGCAAGGAAAAACTGTACGTAATTACGTTCAGATTTAAAATTTTTATTTTTTTTTGTAAAAAATTGTAGTTTTCAGAGTTATTTTCAGTTGATTTTCTTTGTATAATGTTTCTTTTTTGTAAAAATTTGTTCTCAAGTTTATTCTTTTATTGATTGATTGTTCTTTCAACTATATCACTTATTGATGGTTAGAATAATATATAGTAAAATGATTACATTAATTTTTTTTTTTAATATATCATGGTAATTTTAATCGTAACTTTAACGAACACATAAATATTCTGAGATAGAGAAGAGTATGATTTACTACATCGACGGCGAGAAACATACTTCATTTTTACAGACACGTGCCAAGGTGCACGAATCGGAACTTTTTCCTCTTCTTTTGGACCAAAGTATTTTGTGTTATGAAGAATAAGAAATTTCATAATAAAATAATAAAGAGTGCTTAAAGGTGAAGATTTTCGAGACTCTTCCAATATTGTCAATCGTGTGAATAAAAATTACGTTATAAATGTATTTCTACCAAAATAAAATTAAACAAATAACAGTATACAGTTCCAATTCAAAATTAACCCACTACCTTCCTCTCTCTCTCTTAGTGGGTCAATGAAATAGAAGAAACAAAATTTTATTCAGTTTCTTCTAGACTGACTACGGAGAAGGTAGAAACGCATCTGAGCTTGTAATGTGAGTGACTGGATTGCGCACTTATTTTCATAATTTATAAAATAATTTATTAACTAATAGTATTGTCAAGTCATTTTCAAGTTTAGTTAATACAAAATTCAATTAAAAACGTATTTTGCGTATAGAGAGACTATAACAAAAAATATGAAGGGAATCGACGATATGTCACAATGCTAACACGTGGTTTAAGATAGAATTTTTTAATCCTTCAAATAAAATATTTTTCGTTGCAAAAGATCTAAAAAGTTCGTATTAAATGTTAAAATCGTGGAATTTTTCACGTCTACATTTTTTTAGTTATAAACATCAACAGTAAAACTATATTCTATGTATTTAAGCTATTAATCCTTCCATTTCCATATTAACCATCCGTGTACCCCTTACACCACTAGCGGAGTTCCAAGTTCGGAGAGTTTCATCTCAATTCCTCCACCATAATATAAACCCTCCCTCTTCCTCGCATGAGGTGCAAGACACCCGTGGCCAGAGGGATGTCCTTATTGACCCAAACTCGCAAAACAATTGCGTCTTTGTTTCATGATCCTTGCATTCAAATGAAGGTAAATCTTGTAGCTTTAATAGCTCCAGGAGATGATTAATGATACTCCACAGTTTTCTTTCATCTTTTTCTAAGCGTAAGCTACCATGAGCTTTTTTCTTTATTCTTTTCATAAAAAAAAACGACTTAATAGTTTCCATAAATTATCATTACGAGCTCACAAAATTTTATGTAAAGAACATGATAAATGTGTCTGTACCTACATGAAGAAATAATCGTTCAGTTTTATCTGAAAATGAATGACGGAGTGTTATTTAGATTGTAACTTTTAGCTCATGAGTATGTTAAGATCTAATGTTTGGCTCCTTTTTTTTAACCGAACGTTTGCAAATGATGATGAAGTATAAATTACGGTAATTATGATAACAGAAAAATATAATAATTTTGATAACATCTACAAATCTGAAACATTCTCATTAAATATTTAACAAATAATTTGATGGAGATATGTCTCAGATCTCCCTGATAGAAATTGTGTACAGATTGAAAACGGGAAGTGAAGTGTGGTGTAATTTAATATCCCAATGCGATAAGTTATGACATTCGATCAGCATGAGATCCGTGGTACGAATCACGGTACGTCAACATTTTGATCTTGCCTTTGTTATTGGAAATAACTTTATGCTAGATAATATTAATAATAAAATAGAATCAGCTAAACCCGTGCGATTTTTTCATAATTGGGAAATTGAATGACACTAACAAACTGCTTGTTATATGAACACGTATTTTTATTCAGCAAGAGTATTTTATTTATGTGGTGGATAATACTTTCCCAAATCCTATTGTTGTAGGCGTCTCACATTTAGCATCAACAATGTAAGCAGAACGTCAACAAAGTTATGAATGCTCAATGATAATGCGTAATGAGCATTATGTAACTCAATGAATAAAAATTGTATTGCCGCACTCAGAAAAGTGCCGTAAACAGTTAATTATAACGATTAAAAATTTTATGCGTCCACCAGCAAGTAATAAAAAACTATGTTTCAATAAGCGACCGTCGGTGCAGTACAGCCGCTCCCGTTTTTGCCGCACGTATTCAATCCTTTAACTGACACGTCTTTCTCAGCTGTGGAGTCCACTTCATTTATCACTCGCTAGAGGCTGTATAAATAGCGTTGAACGTGTTAATTCAATGATAATGTGATAATTGCATTTTCTCGAGTGAAACAGTATAACTTTTATTCCTGAATAGTATGTCTGGTTGCGTTTTTAACAATGGTTTTTAGAACATTGGTAACTCATTAAATTTCGCATGTAAAAGCTTGAAGTTGTTAAAATGTTGTCCTAGACAAACAACAATCATTTCATGAATAAGGATTTGTTACTTAAAGTTTATTTTATCAAAAAATAGGAAAGTGAACGTATCGTCAAAATCATAAAAATATCACGTTTTTTCAAACACTTCACGTTTAAAAAAATATCAGTCATTTATATAACAAACTTTTTAACGAGTGTATATGCAGAAGAACATGATAACTCCAATGATTTTTACGATTTTTGTTGTGCTCTTTACAGCTATTAGACGTTTGCACTATAGTAAAAAATACGATTGTAGTCATGGATGCAAATCGAGGCATCCTGTTCAAATATATTACAATATATTATATATTTGTTTTCAACACGAGGAATCAATACATGGAAGATATAAACGTAAAAATTAGGTGTTCAGTGAGGTGAGGATACGGTGATACGGGAACATGTAACAGATTAATTTTGTTAGTTCTATTAGAAAATCCCAAAGAGGACAACGTCGACACTTATAAATTTGAGAATATTGTATTATTATTATCATCATCTTCATCGTAATAGGGATCATCATTATCCCAGTTATCAATATTACATAATAGATACATAAAAATAAATAAAACACTAATTGAAAGTACAGTACACAAATGTATTCTGAAAGAGTTATTGTTGGTTGTTTAGCTGTCAAATTCTATTGCACCAATACTTTGCCTTATCCAGAACATTCGTCGAACCTTTTACATGATCTGACATCGAGCACCTGGACGTGCATACGTTACAGTGCATCATATGGTTTGTAGTCTATTCTTTTCCACATTCACACAGCGTTGACCTCACTTTAAAACCACAACCCTGGAGATTGGTCGATGACTGCCTTCTCATGGCCCACCGCATCAGTAGTTACTCTAAACGAACGCTACTAACACGAGACGCTTACGCGAAATTGAAGTCATCGCTTTACAAGCAGTTGCACCCCAGGGAAAAGAGACCATATCTTTTGGAACTTTCCGTTAAAGGGAGAAGTACGGGCAGAGTATTTTAACAAGATGATAGCAGAAGACAATGTCACAGAGTTAAGAGAAAAGATGATAATTACGGAATCGAGATACAGACATCTTAGGAAATATATAAAACATATGGAGAATTAAAAATGGTATACAGGGTTGCTCATGATACAGAGTGCTCAATGGTGACAAAGGTTCATGGTAAGGAATGAACACGAATAATAACATAACGGACAAGAACACTGCCAACAGCAGATAAACACGATTCGACAAAATGATGAAAGTAAGTGGGAGACAGAGATTTTATAAATTTTAAAGAAAACGTCGTCACCAGATTGGTACACGATGAAAAAGAAAATAATGTAAAATAATCTAAGCACCCCAGGCAATATTGTGAACAGAACACAGTCGGTAAAATAATGCATTCTTATAATTCACACAAGAAAGCATGTTGCAAAAAATGTACTGCTCACATTAATAATTTATGTCTTTCTTCGAATCCCCTTAAAGTAGAGTGATTGGACTAACAATCTCTGTACTTAAGATCAACAGTTAATTAAGTAACATTGTGAAAGGTAAATACTCAATTTTGAAATTGTGTTGCTTGGGTTGTAAAAACTGAAACACTCTGTGTAAGTAATCAAAGTATACTAAAATACCAAAGTAAAACATTTCGTAATTTGAGCACACTATTAAAATGTCACGTATCCTTTAAGTCTCATTCTGTATCTTGCTTCTATCATATCGATTTCTTCCTTTTACCGCAAATACCGTCTATTCTTTTCTCCATCATCCATTTATAATATCCATTCATATTTTTTATTCAATAATATATATCAACATAATCCATAAAAACGTGCAAAGGCATATTTGCTGTGTTGGCAGTTCTATAAGGTAAGCCATGTTCAGTGATCTAGTGTAAATACTATATAATACACAATAAAGCAAATATTTTCAGATAGAATAGAGAAAACGAGGAAATATTGCTCAGGTAAAATTAAGATACGAATCATTTCATACGATTGATCATAAACTTCGATGTTGACGAGCCCTAAAGCCCCAACCAAAAAAAAAATTGATCATAAACCTTTCTTTAAGAAGCCAGACTGTGCAACTAACATATGAAACATGACTGTAATAGGAGTTTTTTCAAATAACTCTTTACACGCACTCACATGAATTTTTCATCATATGCGTAAATAACAATATGAAACATAAAGTTTCATTTCATTTAGCAGACCCCATTGGAAATGGCCAAATATCAATTAGAGACGTATTCAAGTATTAATTATTAAAGTCAAGAACTGAAAAATAATAATTAACTGTCAAAAAATTAGTTAAAATTCCATATGTCCACATTGAGCACTATTAACTCTTTTACTCTCAGTAAGCAAGGGACCATCCCATCAATTCCGATGAAGGGCTCTAAGGCAGAGGCGGACTTAACACTTCAGTACACTCCTAAGATAAGAATAAAATAGTTCTGCACATTTTATAATATTAACATAATACCAAAAACGTTATATTTAACAAAAAATTTATCTCACTATGTTTATCAAACTAAAGATTATTCGGAAAAAATAGTTTATAAATCGTAACTATTAAAATAACACTATATATGAGTTTATTATTTCAATAGACGCTGCCCCTAGGCATGAGCCTGGGGAGTCTGTATAAAAATTCCTTCTCCACCCGAAGGAAAACCGGAGAAATCCCGGGTTTAGTAACTTAGCAATGGGTTTAGTAACTTAGCAATGTTGTCAAAAGTAAGAGAAATACGTTAATGAAAATATTTTCAACCGCATTTTGAACAAAAGACAACTTAGATAGAGACAGTGCTACGAATTTTAAGTAAACATATATTTCTTTCTTTACCTTCCGTCAAACTTTCTGTGTGATTTACTTTGTCTCCTGCAATGCAAGTACCAGAAAAGGAAGTTTTGTTTGATTCTGAAAGTTTAAAATAAAATTCTTTCAAGTTTTTAAACCAAGCAACACGAATGACTTAACTTATTTTCGCAGCAAAATTTACTTTTCTCGCCGTTCTTCAACTGCTCTCGAACTTCAGGCTAGTTACATTTTCAAGGTAGTTAATGTTTTCTTCGCCGGTGTCTCTTCGAGAGTTCGAATAAAAAGTTGTGAAGAAGGAATGAAGTACTGACACAGATGAAAGTATATATATATATATATATATATATATATATATATATATATATATATATATATATATATATATATATATATATATANAAAACAAAAGAAAACGAAACAAAAAAATTCTACCAATAAACTCAAATAAGCTTATAGAGAATGTAGCAATAAATGTTTCTGAAACGTATTAGATATAGTTCCAATATTGAAGGAATATAAAATTCCCGTGGTTTAAAAGTAAAGAGCAGGAAATAGCACTTGAAGAGGAGTTGAAATTTTTGAAACACGTGGAAATCAATGGACTAATAAATCAAAAGGGTTTACTATATGCTCCAGAGATAATCTTTCTAAAATTTAATGTCAATAAATCTGCATTAATCAAACTATTGTGAAAGAATATAGCCCTTGATAGAATACGAAGTGCAATTTGTGGTCTCCAAATTGTCTGTTCGCACTTTTAGAGGGCACATCCAAGCTTGCAACTATTATGTTCAGTACAAATATGTGGATATTGTACTTCAATGTGGGCTATTCAAGTATTACTTGTAATGCAACACATTCAGATAAAGAATTTTCGGTGGATATTAAAACAAGACGAAATCAGAATAAATAAAAATTAAGAGGATATACGAAGGAAAAGAGGACTGCATAAGCGATACAGTTATCAACATCATGACAAGTTCGTCGGAGAAAACAAAATTGGTGATGTACGCATGAATGTGTGTCACTGTTACATTTAAGAAGCGAAATAGGTATCGATTTGTGCACACAATCCTATTTCTAATGGGACATGGACACTTTCAACGCTTCGTTCAAATGATAGAGAAAACATAATGGTGTAGAAACAATGGAATATATATATATATATATCATAGTATTGCCTGAAATCTGGAGCAGAGAGAAGATATTTTAGAGATACGTTAAATATGAGATAAAATAGCATTGATAAATATAAATAAGAATTTTGTAATTTTCAAAGTATAAGATAAAATTGGGTAAAATACGAGATGAGCAATAAATGTGAAATTGTTCACAAAACTGAAATCAAAGAATATAGCAGGGAGAGGATATTACTACACTCGAAGGAAGAGCTTCAGTTAAGAACCTTTCTACAAACATTGATTTTTTGGAGCATAATGTACGTTGAAATCAATTGACAGCATTGTCTCTCATCTCATCTTCTTGACTTTTTTTAACATTTGCTTTGAAATCTTAAGACAACTTTCTGGAGAGTACGCCAGCGTTAGGAAGATATAATTTTAAACTTTATAAAACAACTAGCTGAGCACAACACCTTCTGAACTAGCGAAATTTTTCTGATTTGCACATATATCCTTTGTCATATCAGCATCGATATCATATTGTTCATTAATTCGTAGTGTTTCTGTGTAATGTATGTACATTGATAACATATGACTGTTCTCTTCATGACTTAAAAAATACAATTTATCTTGAAGGCTTTTACAAAAACTTTGTTTGATATCGCAACGTGTAAAAAATACAGTGGAGCAAATCAATAACAAAAAGAATCTCTTATTGTATTGCAATGAGAATAAACTTTAAAAACTTGGAATAGGTATCGACGGATTAAAAGCTCTCAGCCAATATTTACGACAGAATGTAGCCCTAATTTAGATGCTTTGACGAGAGATTCTGATGCTTCCCTAGAAGGAAAAATGTTTTTGACGCACGTATCACATAAAATAAAAATTTTCACCGGGTTCAATTGTACATGAATATGCAGTGTTCATTGTATTATAAGGGTCTAATCTTTGATAAACGTTATAAAAGTCGAGTGAAGTAATTTAACGTTTTTGACTAATTATTTATTAATTCCACCTTTAAGGTAAATTTTTGACAATTAATCTGTTATACTCCCCAATTTAATTATTGCACACAAATGTGATCTGTCATGAGTAATGCAACATAGTTATCCTCTAAATGCGGAATTTAACAAATGATACGACGTTATTCATCTAATGCGCTATTTATATGCTAAGTCATGAGATGCATATTGAAATTTGAGTACATTATTCCATAGTCAATGCGTCGTTTGTTACCTTTAATCAATTAACCATAATATTATATTCATTTGTATTCAGAGCGAGCAATCCATCGTTAGGAACATATGGAATTATCAACAAGTCTCACATAAAATTGGTTTTATGTGATTTTATATTATTCAACTGCGGAACCTTTATTAAATGATAACAATTTTTGTTAATTGACTGAATTATGCATAATTTTATGATTTCAATTCCAAACTTTCTCGAACATATTAATAAACGTAATTATTTTAAATTTTCGTAATTATTATTTTATTCATAGACAGGCATGGCCGGTTTTTATTAATGTTTTGTCTCTAAATTCTAATGATCACTGGTTTATAGTTACCGTTCATACTGTCTTATGTATTTTAAATAGAGTAAGATACAATTTTCAGTTTGAAGCGGGTGGAGGGAAAGTAATAATTCTTTTTCCTACGTTTAACTGTCTTGAAATGCGCCACATTCCGAAAACAATAAATTCTCGTTCTATATTCTTAAATACATTAAATGTGAATTCTACTTGCAAGGAAAATGAAATAATAATTTGCAAAGCACTTTTAGATTGTTCATACTAGTAAATAAACTGAACTTCCAATTTAAATAATAAATTTCGAATTTAGTTTTAATAGTTACGATTTATAAACAATACTTTCCGAATAATATATGGTTTTTAATAATACGTACTTGTGAAAGAACTTTTTGGGTTTTATTAAAAACAAATTCGTTGGTAATCTGTTAATATTGTAACACCTACTGACCTCCTTTTATTCTGACCTTAGTTGTGTTCTTAAATGTAAAAGCCGCCTCTGCGTTAAGGCCCTTGATCGAAATTGATGGGACGACCTCTTGCTTGCTTTCGGAAAGTAAATTCGTTTATTGACCTCCACGTGTCCGTACGCAGTTTGTAACTGCTTTTTGACAATAAATTTATTATTATTATTATTATTATTGTTCTTTCTTATTTCTCAAAGATAGTAGTGATTCTTTGGAGAGCACAACATTGTTCCAGATTGCAACCAGCTTCCTCAGGAATAAGTCCTCCATTATGGATCTCTACAACACTTTGCGCGGAATATGTGCTGTACCTCGCAGGGCAATTTCTTGTAGCTCCCAATCTTTAGTCTTACATGGGTGTTTTTCAAGATCATTTTTCCAACCCTCCCAAGACTGTGATGATGGGAATAACTTCTCTCTTAACTCCCCACATTCGACTCACTTCTATACCCTAGTTCTTGTACTTCAGCTTTTCTCAAGCAACTTTTGCGACAAGATTTTCATTACATGATATAGCAGCATCATTAATTTTACATGTTCTTTACCTGAGATCTCTGATGACAATATCCGGTTTGTTGGCAGTAACCGTTCCATCTGTACGAACTTGTTGGTCATATATGAATAGAAATATATCTGTTCGACACAATTGGTTGGGCAGTGTGGTCATATCATTTCTTGCATAAGTCTGGTACATCTATGTACTTACATACGTGCCAATGCACATAGGAGCAAACGTTATTGTGTCTTCCGAGGTATTCATTTTTAGCCAAAATTGGGCAGCCAGAGACTATATGATATATTGTTTCTGTCTCGTCTACGCATAAGCTGCATCTATCATCTTGTATGATCTTCAGAATTACCTTATCATAGTGCCGCGTGCGTAGTGCCTGGCCTTGAGTCGCAATTATGGTCACTTCAGTTTCTGGTTTCATTCTTCCTCGAGCGAGCCCCATTTGAATCTTACCTTGGATTATTTCTTGACGGTGAATTTTTTTAACATACTGCCCATGAAGAGGCTTGCTTTGTCAGGTTTCTTTTAACTTATTTACAGATTCTGCCTTAAAGTCGACCATGTTAAGGGTTACAATACATGGCGTGTCCAGCTAGTTTGTTTGAATTCTACAGAGGATTTTCTCTGCGTTACTCACTAGACCTCCTTATTTTATTTCATGTTGTAAAACTATTTGGCTTTCATTAGAGGGTCTTCGGCTTATTATTTTGATTATAATGTTTTTGTATCACGATCCATTCCAGTTCTTCAACTATTGTGGGATCAGTTCCAAACCAATAGTGAGTAAACTTACTTAAAGAACAATGTTAACGAATTTCCTGACAATGTGGAAGGTGTTAAGAACGACTGACATCTGGATGAGGTATGCAGTTCCCTTCTTGATCCCTAGAGGTATGAGACTTTAACGTAGATTCTAGTGCATGAGCCCTATTGTGTATGAAATGACTAAGGGCAGAATATGCACTTTGTTTACCTTCCAATGGTTCTTAATGCTATATGTGAGGTCGGTATACTTTCTTTGTTTCTCAGCGTACGTTTTCTGCATTTTCGGGCAAGTGGGACTGCAATGTTGATAATGATGGCTGTGTTTTCGGTTTTGTCTGTGGTTATTATGTCTCGACTATTGTGTTCCACCGTGTTTCAGGTTAGAATAGTTTGATCATAATACAATTTGACTGAATAATTCACCAGCACCGGTTCCGGTCAATATTCATTACTACATCCAAATTCTGGAATTAGTCGAAAGTTATGGGTGATATTACGAGTATGTGGCAGACTTGATTGTAGTGGTGTAAATAGTCAGAGTGGTGCAGCCAGATGTGATATGGTCAATGCTCTCTGTCGCGTTGCACATGCGACAAAAGTAGGCTATTATTATTATTTAGTTCTCTCAACTTGTGTTGGTTTTTCTCTCAGCAGTGGATTATTAAATCAAGTTCTTCTGGGAGGAAGAATCTATTTCAGGTCCAAGAACTTTCTGGTAATGTGGAGTAAGGACAGAAGGACGCTGTGTTGCAATCTACTTATTAGATTGGAGATGATTTTGAGTTTTTCTAGACTACTAGTCCTAGGGTAGATAAAATGATAGGCACTATGATCACTTTTTGAACATTCCAGAGTTGTTTTACTTCAAAGACTAGTTGTTGGTATTTTGATATTTTGTCGTTCTTCGTTTTTTTTCAGATTGTTGTAATTTACGACAGCAAAATCGATGAGGTACACTTTTGATTCTTTTCTTTTTCAAAGGATGGTATCAGGTCTGTTGTGAATTGTTGTTCGGTCAGTGAGAAGGCTTCTGTCCCAGTACAAAATATTTGCTTTCAAATCGTCTTGCAGGACTGGTTGAGGTTTATACAGATGGTCTGGTGGTATGGGATTCTTAATGAAGTTCAGTGATTTTGCAATTTTCAGGTGAATTTTCGTGTCTAGTTTTGTAATCATTTTGGGCCAACTGTGTGCAACCACCAATGATATGCTCGAGAGTTTCTTTGGTTTGGTTACATCGGCGACATGAATCCGTGATTCCGGTTTCTTTCAGGATTATTTTCCTGTAGTTTCTGGTTGTGTGACTCCATCTTGCATTATTGTTAATATTATTATTATAATTATTATTATTGTTCCCTCAGCATTGCTGCTGGTATAAGACAAAGTACGGGTTACAGAGCGAAGCTCATCCGTCTATACATCACTGAAGAACTTTCTTACAATGTTGGTAGTATTGAGAGTGACACCTTTTTGCATGAGTATATAAATATTTTTATTGAAATCAAGAATCTTAAGGTTTTGGTGCACATTTTTGGTATAACACCAGTGGCAGACAAAACAATTGTCACGATGCACAGTTTATCGAGCTTCCAGACCTTGTTGATTTCATTACTCAGGTCCACATACTTGGTTTTCTTTTCAACTATTGTTTTCTCAATATTATGTGTGTTTTGCACAACTGTGCCAATCAGAAACGCAGTTTTCTGTCTTTTATCACGTGTTGGGTCTATTGTTAGAGACACGTCTGTCCGTAATTATAGATCTGTCATAATACAAAGTGAATCTATCCGTCTCCAATAAGGAGAAGGAATATATTTGTAATATGTAGAACTCTCTTTTAACAGTTTTAACTTAATGCCTAAGCTCTGGTGAATAATAGCAACAACTTGGTTGTGACGACGTAAGTAGTCAAACTGAGAGAGACCACTACATGCAGACACAACATGTTGGATAGTTTCAGGTTTCTCCTTGCATTTTCTACATTTATCTTCCCCAGCATTCGTGTTCCTAATGCTGTATTTCAGATAGTTCAGATCTTGATCTGTATTTAATAAGTTATCAAAATGTGTGTTCATCATAAACTGAAGAAATACGTATAATATATTCTAAACTTTAATGATAATATGTTTGTCTTATTTATGATTTTTTTTTCAATATTCTTCACTGCTATGTTCAACAATTACAACATATGCACAATAAATTAATGTCAACGGGGGAGGGGATAGAACAATCGATTTACTTCTTAATAGAGAAGATTATAGTAGTGTGTTAAAAATACTTCTTGATATCTTATGTTAGAAAACATTAAACATGAGCTTTCACTTCACGAAAAAAGTTGTGTAGAAAGAACTACTTCAAGTCGTACAATTCAACACTCGAGCGGGCGTGTCCATTTCTGCTACCTGAGCGGGAGCGCGTAGCACAAAATGCAACAGGTTTTTTAGGAACAACTCATGAAATATGTTTAAATTTAATTGATGCACATGTTGCGTAGTGTGGAGATGTGGTCGAGTTCACAACCAAATCTCCGCTTCCACAAGATAAATAAAATGTATAGGTTTTCAACTTTGGCCTTGTAGCAATTTATTAAATACAAAGACCTGCCTTGGTGGGGCAAATAGAAAACGTTTGAAGTGAAGACACCGTATGACAATACGGAAACCTGAACGTCGTCTGGGCTTGCAGTTTGAACGTCCGTGGCGGCGATCCGTGTAGATTGACCCTCAGAGACTCGTGGCGTCGGAGATGACGATCCGCTGGGCTCGCGTTCGTATGAAGAGGAGCGCTTCTCGTGAGGAATCTAGCAGTGGTGTCTTGCGGTCTTCAAGTTCAATCGTGGCGCCGTTCCGGGAGTGAAGATTCTCGTAGCTGGCGCAGAAGTTCTTCGCGTCGGCGAAGTCTTGAAAAGTTTTGCTTGTCGCAGTATTTTAATAGGCGTGTTCCAAGTCGTGAACGCACGTATTTAGTAAAGCTTGATGCTTTAAGAATCTCGGAACTGAGAGTAGGCGAAGTTCGTCGAGATTAGAAATTTCGGCATATAAGAGCGCACCGAGCACGTCTGACTAGCGTGAGCTGAGCTGCTGGAATCTTGTTATTCGTCGCCAAGGGTGGTTCATTAAAGTGAAGATAGATGAAGATCTAAGTCATATTAGACTTAATTTGCTCCGAAGGGAGTAGTTTGTGAGGATGCCGTCATAGGGTGGTTATTTGTTTACTAGTGCCCATGTACACTTTACTCATCAGGAATTATGCATGGAATTTATTTACGTCGAACGATACGTTCGTTTTCTATTCCTTGTCCAGGCCTTGGGATGTGTTGGCCTTGGAACGCTGTGCTTTGGAACTCTTGTATACAGAGGGGCCATGCCGTGGGAGTACGATGAATAAACAGTAAACAAACATGGCGAGAGCTTCTGATATGTGTTGAATAACGGCATGCATTTTGTGATGCTGTAGTAAGCTATATTCGTAGGAAACTGTGTTCCTGAATCATCAACTACTAAGTGCGTGCGAGCTGGTTGATGGGGCATGAGCATTTAACGGGGGAAGAAGTTGAGTGCAGAAGATGTGTATTGTAGGAAGGACACATTTCTTTCTACACCCATTTAGAAATATTTTCTATAATTTTGTACTCTAAACAACTTCAGTCGAATAATAATTCTCTATTGGCATACAACTTCTGACCACTCTTTCTTCTATTCTCTCACGGTAACTTGACGGCTTATAGTAAATCTGATTAGTTTAAATACGTATAAATATAACTACAATTTTTCTTGCATGTGAATTTGCCGGCATTGTTGCAAATAATTGTAGCGGTTGTATTCTTCGCGCTACCGGATTTCGCGCAAATGCTGCGTTTTCCACTATAGGTATTTTAGATTTCAAGGAAACACCTTTCTGTTACATGGATTTCCTCCTAATATTCTCCCCATGGTAATCCAGAAACTATTCTTACGTTAAAAATAAAATAGTTTCACTTGAAATACATCACTTCTCACGTAAACGTTTATGGGGAGAAGCACATAATTGAATTGATTCATGATTAATTGAAATGATTCCCTTACAAGAAAAACACTACACCGAACAACCTCATTCTGTTGAATTTATCTCGAAACTGTTCAGCTGTTATCAACTGGCGAATGTGGCATTAGATATGACTTACACGAGTGGGCGCGCGTGGTGTTGTACTCAGTGCAACAACGCTACCATTCAAGGGTTAACACGTATAAGTGAGAAACAGAATCTCTTTTTCAAAATGGGGAGGAAAGCATGCTTTTCGATAAGGTGTGGAGAAAACCATTCAAGGGCAACAAGAACAACATTCCCTTGCAATATCCGCCACCTTCAAATAAAAACATGTAAGTTAAATGTATATAAGTACTGACCAACAATTTTATAGAAATCTCTTAGATTGCGGTGAACCTCACCGCCAGGTAACAGATTAATCATGTTACGTCGAATGAAAATGGGAGACGGGACCGGGATTCGAACCCGGGACCTTGAGCTCTACGCGCTCATGCGCTTACCAACTGCGCCATCCCGTTCGCCTCTCGGGCCCGTCTACCATTGAATGAGAATGTACTTGTTGTGATATCATCTTGAAAAACATACCTCACCATTTCAATTGATGACGTAATTCATCGTGTCTTAAGGACAAAACACTTATTTACAAAATAATGCCAACTTTTAAACGACGAAAGTGATGGAAGTTTACTTTGATTTGTAGGAAATTTTCTGTATTATTTTTTACATTTTTTATTTATTGATAGGTCACCGGACAATTGAGAAAGTTATTTAGCTTTTTCTAATCACGAAACCGTTGTGCTCGACCCCCATGTTTGTACATGCTCTTATGCATTTCAAACAAGTCAAGCGTGTTCCTTTTCAAACAAACGCATTCCAAACAAGTCCCGTGTTTTTTACAGTATTTTTAATTGATGGGTACAAATCAAATCATATTTTTTCCCTTCGTTATTATTCATATTGTTGTGTTTTAAAACAATAAAAATAAAGAAAACAATTATACATCTCAGTGACTGCTCGTCCCACCTTAATCAATTAGCGTCGACATTGTGGTGTGGTCAGAAGACAAGGTTTTTTTTTTGTTTAATGGCTACAGAGGTTCTCCGGTAAGTCACATCGCATTTTTCACGGCATGCTATGTCGTGCGCTCCTCTTGCTCGTAACGATTACGAAGGTCTAATTATTGTCTCTCCAATGAACTTAAGAACTTTATTGTCCTTGTTTGAAGCAATGTTTTGTATGCTGTTAGTAAACAAGAATTGATTTTATATTGGAAGGATGTAATGATAAGGAAAGATGATAGAAAATAAGTATAAGAAGATTGTTTTGTTCTTGCACTTTATAGATGGCAAAATGAATTCTTTTAAGACAGATATTTTTTAAATAAAAATTAATGAAAAATCATTGCAAAGTAGCTGATTTATTGTGGGTTTTTTATAATAAAAATACAAATATTCGTAATTTTTTTTAGGAACATCTAGTCTTTCCAACCATTCCGTGTATGTCTAGTCATCTAGGGTTAAGATTTATTTTATACTGAAAACATTTTACAACAAAAGGGTCTCTCTTCTATTCTTCGAACCACTGTGACTCTGAAAATTCCATCTGCAAGTGAAGTGCGCAGCTGGTGTAGTTCAGCAGAAAGCCATTATATAGTTTCTCGAATTACGACAGTTGCAGCTGGTGTGGTTACTTCACGTAGAGTCCTTCACTCAACTTGTCAGACGAGATTTCATCTCTTTAGTACGAAATAAGTGCAACATTTTATCACTCCGCCTCCAAATACAAGATAACAGTTTCCTCTCACGAATGACCTAACTGATGTAACTTACTATTGTCATAAAAATTCATGGTATTCGAGTTGGCTCTCGAACAGTTTTATATCTATAGTCACGACACAATAGTATCCTAAGTTTATAATGACAGTTTTGAAGAAGAAGACGTATATAACATTTTCCACTTATTGAATATAAATCTCTTAAATTGCGGTTAGCCATACCGCGAGATAACAGATTGATGATGTTATATTCAATGAAAATGGGAGACGCAGAGCTAGAGGTTCCGGTTTCGATCCCTTGTCCAGACTTCCATTTTCATTCTATATAACATCATTACATCGATTGATGTTTTAATGACTCAGCAAAATTTACATACAAGAATGTAAAAAATATTTTAATTTGTTCAGATAAAACAAAAAAAAATTGAAATATTTTTTACGCATTTAATATTCGAGTTTAGGAAAACCCTTTCGTAGTGAACCCTTTCAATGCAAAAGCAAAGTCCCGACAAGATTTCAATTTTCCATATTTAATAATTTTTTCACTTCTTTGACGAATGGGTGAAACAACATACCATTTTTATAGTTTTACCCAATTAAAAGTAAAATATAAAAAAATCCAGAACTTGATTTTAAGATATTTGATTTAACAACGTGCACATACAAATATGATAACTCACTTAGGTCGGGAGATTACGCGAAAATAATTTACCATGCCACTAGCGACAAAAACCTGAAAACATTTCTATCCTTTTGAGCAATATTGACTTTATTTTAGTTGTATCAAGTATACAAGATATGAATACATTAAATTAAATTATATATGAAGCCTTTGGAAATAATAAAACTTAATATGTAATGTGACGATTTTACTGCCTAAATTCATGGTTATTTGATAACTGTATGACAATAACATAGGTGGCTTATGAAACATAAAATTTCACAAAACATTTTGAAACCTTAGACAAAAGATTTACGAGATGATGAATATCAAGAATACAATTCAAATAACTAGACTGCTCTTGGGAATGTAAAACAAAATGATGGCATTGTGAATATTTTTGTAACTTTGTTTTACTCATATCATGATGCATAATAGCCAAACACAATTACCTCATGAAATACAAAAGTTGTCGTTTCGTAAAATCCCCTGACATGTAAATGAACAAGTGAAGCGCCGACGCACGCGGCTGAATGCAAATGTATTTTTGTCGAGTGAATGAGCAAATAAACACAGGAGAACGAATTGCATCACTGTTCACACTCTCCCTGTTCCTACAACACACAAAACGCATCTAGTTGAAAAGGATGTTCTTTAACTGAATTTCAAATACATAATTTCTCGGAACAAGCTTCCAGTATCAAAATAAGAATTATTAAATACGAACTCTACACGGAGGAGAGATTTATCTTCATGTCTCCCCATCGTTAGCTCGCTATTTCGTTATTTTAATACAATTTTATTCTATTGCCCGAGCAAATTCTTGGTAAGCAGGTGAAAAAAATCGTGTCAGAATTGCTTCACTATTAGAGGAAGGAATTTAAGATAGAATATAGAATAAGGCTCAAAGAAGAGAATATAAAGGTTGATGGACCCAATGTGTCTCTTGATGCATACTGTAAATGTACGTTTATACATGTATGAGCGACTTGCATGAAATACATGTCAATTTGTATGAGCTAGCGCCAAATAGTTACACTTTTACATGTGGCGCAACATTCCTCACACAATTCCCTATACATATTTTAAGTTACATTCAGGATATACATGTAGCTCATGAAAAGCACATGCGTAGAACCCATGGTCAGGACGCGATCCGCCATGTTTGTTTACATTCTAGCAGTGTTCTTGTAGGTTATGTCATTGTTGTCATACAGTTTTCCTCATAGTCGATCGACTCCGTCTTAAGTGCTGATTAGTGCATATTATATTAACTAACTTACTTTAGATTAGATTATTTCTTTAGTAGATTAGTATATCAGTTTGTGTTTCCCCCCCGCGATACACCAAGAATTCCCTGATACAAATCGCGTGGTGTAAACTCTGCCGTATCAATATATGAGGTAGAAGAATCTAGGATCATATAATTCGCAAACCTTCGAAAAATTACGATTCATGTATCTTATACAAGTCGCTCATACATTCATACATATACGAGTATACAAATGAAAAAGGACTTTAAGGAGGCACCGTGTTGAGTCACGTCGTGGTATTCGACCAACATCTGACCTCAGAAGGTCTCTAATGACGGGAATGACAAGGGTAATGTGCAAATCAGGGGAAGGGTGAGTGATGGTGAGTGAAAGTTGAGATGAAATGAAAGGTAGGGGAAACGGGAATTCTCCGAGAAAACCTACTGCAGAGCTGTTTGTAATCTGCAAATTTCACTTGGAACCAGCATTACCACAGAAGGCGAGTATGCTATGCGCTACTCTACGAGTCTACCTTGAAAGCAGTTGAGGAATACGGAGATGTCAGGTATCAAACCCAAGTTTACTGAAGTCCATAAAGAATCCCCAAACGAAAACCTCATCCAGTTAGGTAAACATATACCACAAGATCTCCCCTGCTCAGCATTATGAGACTGAAGATGCTATCTCTACACTGACACTGAGTTGACTGTGCCTATTTATAGTGAATTCCTAAAGGAGAAGAAAGGTAAAGGCAGTTTCTCTTTTAACCAATATGTGAACCAAATGTTTTCTGATCTTAACTATGTCTTTGTTTGATTTGAGAATATATTTATTCTTAAGTTACGAAATACATCTTCAAACTAGGGTAAATTAACACATCACAATTATATTTATTATTTTGAATTTAAATAAAATTGGATAAAGAACCCACGAGGGTTTCTATCGGAGGTTTGGCTCCACCATAAAAATTCCTTAATATGAAATACACTCTCTTAAAGTTACGAAAGCGCGATTCCAGAACTTTTCTCGATTTGTTTTCCACAGTTTAGTTATCAGAGTCCGTGTTCTCCCATAATATCAGAGACGCAAGTATGGGATACGAATTAACTCCTTTTACAGATTTGAAACGATTATTCAAAAAATGTAATAGTTTGAAAATGTCATTCCTCTTCAAATCTTGCTTCCACCTACGTGGGAGTATTGTTGAAAGACGAGTGGAAGGTGTGTATGAGGAATGTGGGCACTGGAATAAGAGAAGCTCCCCAAACCTTGCACAAGTAAAATAATCAACTCGTCCTAACATGTTAGCTGTGTAGTCACCCATAGTTGTTGAAAGGATAAAAGTGGGACAAGCTTTGTTCGGAGGATAGTACCGGAAGTGTCGTTGAAATGTGAACATTATGCTTAGATGGTGGGGAACCTGGTATTTACTATACTCTTTACTGTCACGCCTCTTGAAGTCAGGTTCCGATAAAAGTACTGGCGTATTTCAAGAAAGCACTGCGGCATACGACAAGCACACTAGAGAATTCGCGAGGGCACGCACTCGTCAAAAGAGTTCCAGAGGAGGCGGATGAGGTTCAACGAAAAGCAAAGCGAGACAAATTGTGACGTCATCGCTGCAAATGCTGCACTCGCTACACTACGGGAAGATAACTTTTATTCGCCAGTCTTTTGTCGCTACGAGAAAGACGCAAAGCAACTTGCTTTGCACTGAGTTGAACAGATAAGCAGGAGACGTTGGCGGTAACAACACGAACAAAATGAGCGTATTGAAATGAATTATTTTAATAATTTCGTTGTTCATAAACAATTTCATGTTTCACGACCAAGAAGATAATATTTGTATTGATTTATGACTCTTTATAATACTTTCGAAGAAGCAATATACAGATTAGGATATAATATATATTAGATTTTTTACAAAGCTTTACGTATTTAGATCCAGTTGCTATCTTGCTTTTAAGTAACACTTCTTATTAAAAAGAAACGTTTACTGAGCTTGGAAAGTTAATATCTGGATTGTTCTTCAGAAACTGGGAAAAATATATATCCAAAACACCCTATCCAGTTTGGTTCGGATAGTTTCATTTTTTTACTAGTACAGCATATTGATGAACTTAACATAATCATTTAACACAATTGGGTCATTAAGCCTAATCAGATTCAATGTGCATGACACAGATAATAATTTATTTATGACTGTTTCCTCACTCCTTTGTCATTTTATGTCCCAATCTTTTTGTCATTTTTTTAAAAATCCACGTATGTCAAGGTAAAAATGGTTTTAGGGGGCGGTTGGTGTAGTGGCAACCATATGGGTTCCCGCCAAAACCAATGAAACCTGCTCCATTGCTCCATAACCTCAGTTGTTTTGTGTACACAAGTTGGATCTGTTGAAAACGTGAAGTGCTCGTTCATGGACCTCACACCTTTGTGCAGACTTCATCATTTCCATACAATCACAATTTCCATTTTCACACATACGAAAGAAGAACAACATAATTCACGGAACACTATGATTCAAACTGTAACGACTTGCTCTTTTCCACTTAACAAACTTAATGAATCAACATTTTTGTCGTTTCTGCTCCACACCATTTTATTTATTAAAGTGAGGTCGCAGAACATTGGCTTGGATAGAGTTGTTTTGCCAGCAGTGCAAAAACAATTGAATAACAAAATGAATATGAAATTAATTTGTTGGAGCGTATATTCCAAGTGGTTTAATGTTACATTGAAACATTTAAATAAAGAAATAAAAAGCGCAAGTTGACGTTAAACTCCACAAGTTAAACATTCGTCTGAGTAAACATTGCAACACCATGACTTCAACGATATGGATAAAAACGGGTTATCTCATTCAATGAAAAGACTGAACGCACGAAAGAATTCTCCTTCGCCTTCTTAACCACCCTGATTATTTCAGGTGAAATCTCCAAAATTCATTAATTTGCAGTAAAAGGTATACGAGGACGTATTCACTTTTAACAGACAAGAATTTTTACGTTCAATAAATGAACACTGAATAATAAGAACTCAATGAAATTGATCTGAATTTCTCAATGAAACGTTAGTACACATTTTCTTTCGGTCATACATTTTTAAGCCTATAATTAAACAAATTATATATCAATTACAGTAGAAAATTTGTATCAACTCTCTGCTTCTTTTTGTGAATATGAAAACGAATTCAATATTAAATCATACTTAAAGCAATCATATATTTATAAAAAGTTAGTGAAGTTATATCAAAAATGAATGAATTCCAATTAGTATAGTCAGCACTGGTGCATGAGAATGCAGATATTTTTGAAAGTTATTTATATTTTCAGTCTTCTATAGGGGTTTGTCTCAATTAGTTACTAAATACTGCTACGCCGGAAGTCACGGAGTATTTTGGTAGTCCTTAGATAGAACCACCCCTCTTTTTCCCCACATCAAGGTTGTTTTTTTTGTGGGGCTTTAGGGCTCGTCAACAGCGAGGTCATTAGAGCCCTTAAAACTTGTACAGGTAGGGAAAATGCAGTTACGCACTAGGGAGAGCCAACATGACTCTCCACGCGTGTGGGACTCGCCGAAAGACTCAGCCATACCCACTAAAAACCCTCCTGCATTACAACTCAAAACACAAATTCCAACATCAAGGTATACTGCATTAATGGAAAAGAGAACTTACCTTCGAAATGTTCCGTATACTCGTACCAGTACAGTTTCGGCAACATAAAATTATAAGAATAGAAAAATATTACGTTCACACAACACATTCTAAAATAAACATGAACTTGAAATCCAAGAAGTGTTATTCTTGAGTTAATTTTTTCAACTTCTTACTTTGGTGTCGGTGAATTCTTTGCTGTATACTCCTGGAAATGTAAAAGGGCACAGGAAAATATTCCAAGTCCCGTGTGTTTGAAGATTTGGAGTCGTTAGGTTTGCAACACCACGTGTCCGACATGGGAAAAGCTTCTCACTTACGTTAAGGCAATCGTAGGCAAACTTGAAACTGCTTCCATATTTGGCGGACTAATAGAAGACTAGTACTGGCGAACATATCCCTATTAAATCGTAACGATATGAATGTTTTCTAATGTCGCTATTAAAGGAATGTTTCGTAAATTTTTATTATTCACATTTTGGATTTCCATAACAAAAAATATTGTGTATACTCTTAACTTCAATAAACTTTATCATTCTCTATATTTAATTGACATCTCAGGATTCGTTGTCTCACAACGCCTTCCTAGAGAATATAAAAGATATTAGAGCCTCTGTAAAAAGTTTGCGTCTTACTGTAAAATCAATATTGTTTTTATCATAGAATTTGGATATCATCGCAAGATATCGCATGTATTTTGTAAAATTCGAATCAGGAATTACTTATAAATATTCCTATAATTTCTGAACTTTATACAGTGGCGTAAAGAACTCAAAGCTCATTGGAATCGAGTGATGTGCATTGCCTATCGTAATTTCATATAATTAGCTATTCTTTTACTCTCATATGTCAATAGGAAAACAATTATAGAAAACAATTGTATAAAATATGAATGAATAACACAAAAGGTTAATTCAAGTGATATCATTAATAATGTTAAACCACTTAAAGTATAAATAAATTACATCTACAAGAAATATATTGATCCCAGGTATAACGCTTTGGTTGCAATCGTGGAACATATAAAACAACACGCTCAGAGAGTAATATTACAAAAAAACCTTTTTATGTTTCAATAAATGTATCAAAAACACAAATCACTTTTATTAAGATATTCAAATGAAATTGAGTTGTATTCACACAAATTGACTAAGATTGTCGCACAATAAAACATTGCATTTCAATAATGGTAAAGTTAAGTAATTTACCAATACGAGAAAAATATTTCAGAATATAGTATAGAAAAAAAAAAAATATTGCATTTAATTGATTATCTCCCATTCTTTCATATATCAATTTCATCATATTCTCTGTTTTCCTTCTTCCTCTTCCTCTCTATAGAAATTATTTAATAGAAACTTTGAACTAATGTATTAAAGTATACTTAGACGTCGTATACTTAGGAAACGTATCAGAGCAATGCAGATTGGACTTCGAAAAAGTTCTAATTTTATCTCCTTCTGTTGCTAGCCACATTGCCAGATTTGTCGTAATGCGACGTTGCCGAATTGCCAATTGCTCAGTGTATGTTTAAGAATTTCCAAACCGATATGAGAGCATGAATTAAGATTTCGTTCATTACAACTCCCAAACAGATATTTCGAGCTGATTTGTGGTATAAACCATTTTTTTAAAAATCTGTTCGAAACTGTCACCGGGAGTCGAATTAGCGGCGTAGCGATAGCAGTGTTACAGTGAAACTTTATTTCCCTCAGTCAAATGTATTTTTACTCAGGTGCGGTATAATGTTAGTTTAAACCCGACGTCTCTATCAATCACAGAAATAGGCACCCAATTCAACGTGTTTTGAAACGTTGAAAAAAAATCGTATCATTGAGAACATAGAAATACCTAGAGATGACACCAAGTCAAAAATATCAAAAATATTTGTTTTTCAGGTCACTGTGAACGCGTGTAACCAAAATCTTCTGTTTTTAACACTTTATTAATATATTGTGCTTTCAATAATGAATTACCATTATTCTAGTTTACATCCTCTGCACGCGTAGTGAAAGAGTGAAATTGATGGCTGATGACAAATTTGATATTGCGATCGCTCTCCAAAATTATGTTTGTCTTCTAGATCAATACATTCTAATGTGGTATTATTTCAGATCATAGAACATGAAATCCTACTCATTCCTACTAAATAACGAAAGTTTTATCTTCAAAGACCAGCATCAATCCAACAACGAAATATTCTGAAATTTAAATACAATTGATGTGGTTGTTCTATTATGTTTGCTCTGATCAAATCTACATTTAGTAAAATTCATGAGTTTGAGAACAGATTTTTCATAAGTTAAATAAGCATGAATGTTAGATTTTAATCACATTTTATGTATATATAGGTTGTATTAATTAGTTATAATTTTTTGTTTAAAAATTGCGGATTTTTTTGAAACCCATTTTTTTCACATTCTTGTTCGTTCTTTAAAATAACTTCTTACAAAATGACCCTGAATCTGGAGTGCAGGAATCTACTGGTCACAATAACTTTGTATTTAGTTTTGTATTGTTATCTCATCAATTGCTTCGTTGATTTTTTATTCTTACTGCTAAAATCATGTTTAATGTAATAATTTATCTTCAAAAATACGAAGAATCATGTTATTTCGTAAAAAAGTTATGTAAAGAATGCTTCTGAATTGCCTCGTTTGCCCCCTTCTATTGAAATCAATGAATTCCACGGCATGTCGAAAGAAAGAGGAGAAAATAATGAAATTCATATCTGGGAAAATGTAAAATTATTAATAAAATGCTATATTAATTGCGATGTTTTCTTGTCTGATAATCCTATAGTGCATAAATACAACTCAATTACATGTTGAAGTCTAAATAAAAGTATGTTCCATTTGTTATATTTTCTGAAAACTAAAAATAAACTTTTTTGTAATGTTACTCTCTGAGCATATTGTTTTCTATGTCGCACGATTACAGCCAAGCGTTGTATCTTGCATCAATATATTTCTTGCAGACATAATTTATTTATTGATTTAAAATTACGAAAATATCATTATAATTATCATTTAGTGTTATTCAATCATTTTATAAAAATTCTTTTCTATAATGCTTGATTTCCGATTGATCTCTAAAAATAGTGTAAAAGAGCTACATATCATTTGAACACACAATAAACAACACAATAATTGATGCCAATGACCTTAAGTTCTTTGCGCCACTGAATAAAATTCAGAGGTTATAAGAATATTAATAATTCCTGAATATGCATCTCACGAAATTCATACAGGATCTTACCAAGGTATTCAAATCTGTGATTAAACAATATCTATTTTACAGAAAGAAGAATTATTTTTCGGAGAATTTTAACTTGTTTTATATACCCTAGTACGGCGTTGTGAGACAACAAAACTTGAGAAGTCATTTAAATATGGAGAATAATAAACTTTATTGAAGTTAAAAACATGAGTATTTTTTGTTATTGAAGTCCAAGATGTGTATAATAAAAATATACAAAATATTTTTTTAATAGCGGCGTAATAAAACATTTTCTCTTCTTACGACTTAATAGGGATGTATTCTCCAGTACTAGTCTTCTATTGGTCTGCCAAATATGGATGCAGTTTCAAGTTTGCTTTCGATTGGTCGAACGAACGTGAGGAGCTTTCCCTCCTCGCAGAGGAGTGGCGTCGCAAACCTAACAAATCCAAGACACTAAGAGCGCGGGACTTAGACTATTTCGTTGTCCCTTTTATTATTCCAGGACCGTAACTTCAAGTGAGTATGAGGTGGATGATTTTCAACATCTTTTCTACTTCACAACTCGTCGAATAACATGCAACAAATGTAGCACAGGGCACACCATCCAATAACGGAGAGTATTGCCGTCCGAAACGTCATACATCTCATCAGTTTCTTTTAATTACAAAGATGAACAAACGCCTCCAATTTGAAATTTAAGGACTATTGGCACAAATGAATTACGTTTTCTAAGTAAAACAATATTAGTTAAATATGATTCCGGATGAATAATTTATACTATGTTTAAATAGGATATGATGCTCATAAAGTTTTTAAAGATTGTCACAAGAAACTTTTACACGTGTACATTTTAGAGGTACATAATTAAAAATACTTTGTGCGTTAACTTAACACCAATTTTAAGAAAAAATTTGAATAAAATAATATGGCTAACACGAAAGTACTGCATCTAGTGACAAAGAAAGTTTCTCTGAGGGATAATTCTGCTCATATTTCCAAGGTAGAAGGACGCGCCACGAAAGAAACGTGGCAGTCAAGGGACAAGACGCTTACCTAACCCTTGACCTGTGACTGTCAACTCGGCTTTTCTTGCGTGCCCTATCAAAGTCCGTACTCCGTGAACTGAGCATGTTTTTTTTCTCTTCTCTTTCGTATGAATGTTCTTTAAGCCGTTTTTGTTTCTGCACCAAGGGAAAACAAGGAAAACGGAGCTGAAGCGTTTGGCAGTGGGTCGCTTAGGGACAAACGTGTAGAGTGCTAAAAGATTAAGAGCCAACTACAATTTGCTCACGTGATTTGCTCACGTTTCTAATACTTATCAATAGATGGTAGTTGATTGGTAGTATCAGAAAATGCAAGTATGCCAACAAGTTCGCGTGACTAATATATTTATAACTTAATTTATATTATTAAAAATAGGAAGCAAATCACCCCATTTGCACATAGTTCATACTTCGTATACTAGTCAAGTACATCCTACCAATGATGGGAAAAATAATGGCAGACGATTCGGACGTGACGTAAGCGTTGACAGACGCCATTGAAAGCGACTTGTCTTGTGCAAAAGTATTCGCCATAATGAAATCCCAAGTAGTGAATAAGTTCGGTGATAAGTTTTATTCACCTAGTTATTGATAAGTATGAGAAACGTGAGCAAATCAGGTGAATATTTTTGTCGTTGGCTCTCTCACACTATAAGGGACAAAAATGGAAGGAGTCGCGGAGAATCGGCCATGTAGAAGAAAGCGGAGCGTCACAGACCGGGAAGTAGTTGACAAATAATATGTATAACATTTAATCACTGAGATTTTTTTAGGATACCGTTTGCTGTGTGTACTAATAAATACTCTCAACTATGGCAACTCGTCAACGCGATGGTTTGCGGGACCGTTTCAATTTAAGTTTCAGTGGTTGAAAATCTTTATTGACAATTCTGATTTAAGAAACAAGCAGAATCCCGTGCGATACCAATTTTGTGTCCATTATTTTAAACATTAAAAAAAATGAAAATTATATAAACCGCTGAGTTTTTGCTACATCTAATATTATTTCCTAATTGGCTTAACACATATACTCTTAAATAATGTATCAATATCTACCTCGCACTAACGCCATGTTGTTGAGTGCAATTAATTTGTTTCTAACACAATAAATTTCGACAAATTTCCGTCTGGTTATATTTGACAAATTTCGATCCTTGTCCTGATCTATAAGTAATTCTGTGAGCATCATTAATATTGTGAGCACATTATGTTATTTATCTTGAGTAAACCCTACATACCGTAGTGGAAGTATCATCGATACGTCACAGATGCTTCCAGACAGCTACACAGAAAAATGTATCTTTATTTAATTACTATAGCATTCATATTTTACACGGTATAAATGTCTCAAAACGAATTCTTCTCGGCTTGTATTAAGTATTGTAATTTGAGAATCCGAAAAATATTGATTAATTTAATTAGCCTAAATTAAACCCACAAATAATTTGAACATAGTGGTACAGAAGAAAGTGAAGAGAGATCTTTTGTGACGTCAGCGTCTGATTAAGACCTCTCTGGAAGCCTACGCAAGAATCAGTCAGCAGAGGAATAAGAAGTCGTTGTGACGTAGAGAAGAGTATAGGACTTAAAACTTTGAAGATGCATTCGCTTAAATGAGTTTACAAACTCCCCCAAAGAGAAGACGATGACGTTAAAGCAGATGTAGTTCTATATGGCAGATTGGGAGCAGATATACCCTGTAAAAGCAAGGGAGAATAGATTCATCTTTTAATAAATAGATTTTTCTTAACGTATTAATTTATAGTTAAATACATAGGACCTTTAACGGACGAACAGTATATCTTTTGAGATTTAAAAGCTCCCTGCGTTTCGAATTAGTGATTCATAAAGTCGAAACGTAAGTCTTGTGTTATTTCTTTAATTTGATAACACATGGACTTAATGAGAAAAAATTGAAACACCACTCTTACGTTGCATCACAGGTACTTCCAATAGATTGCAATTACCATGTGGTACTCCTCAATGCCTCAGATATTGATTCAAACATTGTAGGTGTCCATAATTGCGAACTAAATATTAATAATATCAAAATTTTCAAGCACCACAGATACTTGTATATTCTAATCACTTCAGTTGGAACATAATGTGAGTTAACGAATATTTGCGGGGGGTAGCTGATCTAAACAGGTGTATCAAATGCGTTGAAAAAAGTTCTCCGCAGCTTTCATCTCCTCTGCAAGCAATGGAAATGTATTTTTTCTCCAAAATATTGTTGTTTTTTTTAGAATAGTCAGATTATGTAGGTTCAAATGTGTATTGTTGTATAATACAATATTTTTAGATCTTCCATACGAAATATTTGTAGTAAATGAGTGACACTACTAAAACTACTGTGCTATTCATATACATGGTTCCGAGAAATAAGAAAAAAGATGATCACGGAAACGTTCAAAGTACAAATTTGAATTTTAAATCGGGTACAAAAAGGTAATTTGTTTGACGTACAAACGATAAGAGTCATGTCATGTTTGTTTGTTTTTTGAAAACCGGACTTTGCAAATGGTGAATGCAATAGATAGTGCATAAGGGTTCTTACCAAAGACGGTGGTCAATTGTAATTATTAATCACGAGTTCATAGTTCTTTCAATTTACGATTTATAAACAATATTATCCGAATTATCTGTAGATCGATAATAATACGTACTTGTGAACTATCTTTTTCGTATTTTATTAAACACAAAATGTTTTGGTATCATTTCCATATTACAACACACATCTAACTTTTTATAATCTAAGAAGTGTGCTGAAATTTTCAATCAGTCTCTGCCTTAGAGCCCTTGATCGGAATTGACGGGATATATGGTCCCTTGCTTACTTCCGGAGAGTAAATTAGTTTATTGATATCCATGTGGTCATATGTAAGTTGCATCTGCTTTATTGAAAATAAATGAATTTATTTATTTATAAAGCAATTATTTTTGTTTAAACTTCTTCTAAGTAGAACACCTTATCCTTCTATTAGTTCATTACGCGATGGGTGTATTTCATCTGTATAACACTGATCACAATGTAATTTGATGTCTAATTTTATGCTCCATAACAGTGACTGCACAATCTACTTGGAAATTAAAAAAAAAATTGAACACCACAAAGGATGTTATGAGACTGTGCTGTTTCACTCTCAATGTTAGATTTTCATAGGAGTATCGTAGAGATGATGACGCAAAAAAAGAGAGAATATAGTCTATTTCCTTTCTAAATGTTCTTTTAGAACTTAAAAAATTTAACATTATTTTATCACAAAACAATTGAGATAGAATCTGGCACACAAATAATACTTTACTCTCTGGAAGCATCAAAGGATCATCTTAATTTTCTATCTTGATTAGAGAAAATGGACACAACCGTTCCAAGATTTATACAGGAAAAATAATGATAGTTGTCATGCACTGTAATAATAATGACATTAATAATAAAAAAATTGTTATTATTATTATTAACTCAAAATAGGCGGCTCAAAATATTAACTCAAAATGCAGTATAAAAATTTACATATTATATCAATACATAAGACTGAATTTAAAAAATATTAAATGCACGTTAAAACAAATATTAAAATATTAAATATAAAAGTATGCGACTATAAAACGACTAAAAATTAAACTACTTCAAATAATTACTGACTGCATATTATATGACTGTTGAACCGGACATTCGACTCACTTGTCAAGTGCTCATCACTTCACTTCACTTTTCTTATTTCTCTTTCTGACTCACGTATTGCCTACTATCTGTACAACATCGGAAATTCTTTGTATTGCCTAGGCTTCCATTCGAACATTCGTGAGTTTTTCTCTCCCTCATCTGTCTGTCTCTCTTTCTCTAAGAACTACTATCTCTTCTCCGCACGAAAGTATTTGTGGCCGTTCACTGAGCGAGGCACGCGTCGTTTAAAGAGAGGGCGCACAGATTGAAAATCAATGCTTTAGAGGTCGTCTTGAGAAAAGCACCATGTCCTTACATCGGTCGAAGAATTGGTCACTGAAGATGACTGTCCCGTGTCGTTCGATTCGCAGTCAGATCTTTAAAACCACAATCCAGAATTTGACTTTTCTTTTTTCAGTTTTTATATAGCGTTTACTTTGCGATTCAAGAACTGTCCAATCGCAACCGTTTAATTTGTAAAAGGAATGATTCATTATCAGCATCACTAGCATTACAAAAAATTCAGTGATTAAATTATTTTTTTGAAAATAACGCAAAATTTGGCACAAATTCCTCCTATTTACGTAACTCATTAGCGTTAGATTGAAAATTATTTTAGGAATGTCAAATTTATGAATAATACATTATCTATTATTCATGAAGAAAAAACAATATTTTGAAAGATAACTGTAGACTTTTAAAATATGGCAGTTTATGAAGAACCCAACAATTTTATGTTACTTCTTCTTTTTCTTATCCTTGACGGAAAGTAATTCTAATCTCCTCGTAAAATAATTTTGCTTCTCCAGATACTAACGTCACAATATATCGTATTATATTAATTGATATTGACAATTGTCACTAATATTTTTCATATGTAAGGCAGTTAATAACAGGAACTAAATGTTACACCATCTTTTCATGTTATCTATAAGATACGTATAATTACAGAAGGTTAATTAAGCTTAATCATATTTCGCAGATATGACACGTCTGAAGCACGTTTACGAAATTAAGCTTTTTGTGACGCTTCAGAAATCGGAATTTTAAATTCATGTCAATTAAATCATAGGGTTGTGCTGATAGAAATAATTTCTTTTTGAATTTTTCCTTATAAATTTCGAAAATTCATTTAACATCTTGAACATAATTATTTAATTTCGTTATAAAACTCAAGGTACAAGAGTTAAGGTCAAGGGAAGAGGAAAAAATCTGTCTCGAAACATGAGAAGAAAAATTTATTGTTAGTACAATTCAATTCAAAAGAGCTTTATTCGACATTTGTTGCAATATGTTTGTATGTATATTAATATAAGAAATAACATTATAAAATAAGAACAATTTTGCCGGAATTGAGGGTCCATGCACCTATGTTTAAGCCCGAGGATGCCGTGGGTAGTGCATACTGTATTCACACCCAACGAATGTTCTAGTTGTTTGTTGCTAGATATTTAAGTTTTACGAAAAAAAGAAACAAAAATGCAACTAGAATAATGAAATTAGGCGGAATAATGCAACTAGAATATTCGTTTAGCACCGTTCGGAACCACGGAAATCCAACGGTCAGGATAAGCAAGTACAATACATATATTACAAGTAAGTATGTTTAGATAAGAGTAATATAGTAATACTTCAGTAAATAGAGATAATAATTAGTAAATAATAACATAAGAAATACGATTCATCTTCTTGTCGTTTCCTTCATACTTTCTCCTTCCTTTTTGAGCTTCCAAGTAACTTGAAAGATATTTAAGAAGGGGCGGCACCATCACATTCTAGTAAAATTTCCAAAATCTTAGTTTAACTTTTCCGCCAGACAATACTAAAGAATCTGCTCAGGAGTTGCGCTACAGTTGATCTGTTATCTCATAATTTCTTTTGACAGATCAATATTTCCCGTTCGTACGCTAAAGTTCCCTCGGAAAGTCATTCACTTCGATTGTGTTCGGTTTTGGTGCAAAACAATAAAATGTGAATCCATTCCTTCTCTTCAGCGCAGAGTGGACTAGTGTTATTTAACTCGCCTCGTAGTTTTCGGATTTTCCAGCCTCCTAACCTAAAACCATGCATACCCTGCTCTATCTGATTTATTCAACCAATCAATATATGGTTTTCGTCCCCATTCACCAGCGAACACCGTTTGTACAATAAGAGAACGCTTCTCTAATCTATCGAGTACTGATTCCATCTTATCTAGTTTCCTGAGTTCTATTTTGATGCTTTCTATAATATTTGCATAATTGAATTCATTTGCGTCATTGTGCCAGAAGTCCATTTATTTAAAATAAATTTAATTTTTGTGCACCATCTCTATTGTGACATTCTAGTAGAATTTCATTCTTGTTACCACTTTCGATTAGAAGCCAATATTTCAGTAATTTTAAAATACCGTTTAATGAATATTTTCCGAATTCCCACAGAATCCCGCTATTAGCTGTGCTTGTAGAAACTCCTAGAATGTGTTTTAGATAACCGGTTTGGAGGGAGCCAAAAAAGAGAATTATTCCCTGATCCCCATAATTCTGCTCCGTATGCTATAATGGGTACTAATACAGAATGAAACATTTTATCCGATAGCTTTGAGGCAATTTCAGGGACTCTAATGGAACATTTTTTTTATTTCATTGAACGCGAACATACCTTTTCTTTTAGCTCTTTCTTTGTGTCTACTCCAACACAGATTTATTGACAGCTGTGCCCCTAAGTATGTAAATTTTTGAACAATATCTAAGGTGATACCACGGAATACCCATTTTTCTTCTTTGCTTAATACCCACCGTTTTTTAATATCATTCTTTTTGTCTTTTTAACATTTAATTTTATTTTTCTATCATTGCAAAACTTGCCTAGGGCATCTAACCCTCTTTGGAGTCCCACTACTGATTTAGAGAAGATGACCAAGACATCCGCAAATAATAGTGCCGGTATATACCTTCCTGAGTATGTCACAATAGGTACCTCCGTCTGCACGATATTCAAATAGTCAATAACATCATCAACGAACAGGAAAAAAAAACAGTGGAGTGACCTTGCTTCACACCGATGTTTACAAGAAAATCCTTTGTAGTTGAATGCCTGTCGATTTTAACACATGCACTGTCTCCGTGATAAATTACCCTTAGCATGAATTTTTGTGAGATACCTATTTTCCCTAGAGTTTGCCAAAGAAGTACTCTATCTGCTGTATCGAACGCTTTCTCGAAATAAATGCACAAAATAATTTCCCTCTTTTTGATGAGGTGGCATTTTCTGCCAGAGAGATTATTATAAATATGTTATCTACTATGCTGTAATTATTTCGAAAACCCGCTTGAAATGGTGATAATTTTTTTAAAATTCAACCCATTTTTTGAGACGGTTATCCAATATTGGAAAAAAACATTTACCCATCACGCTGAGGGGAGAGATATTCCTCTATAATTATTTGAGTCGTTCGTATCGCCTTTATTCTTATATACTGGTTGAATTACTGCTTTTCTTCATGGTTCAGGGAAAGAAGTTGTATCCAACATATAGTTGTACATGCGTTTTAAAATTGGACTTAACTATGTTTGAAGAACTTTTATGCATTCTGGTGGCAGGCATACCGGGAGCTTTACCACACTTCAAGTGACTTATAGCTTCTTCAACGTCTTCAACTACTATCGGCTCGTCTAGTTCAGGTATTGTATCTACTAGTGAAACGCGTTCGGATTCAATGAGAGTGTTATTTTGAAATAGTAAATTTCCTAAAATGATCTTCTCATATCCACACCTCCAAATTGCTCGTTGACTGCTGTTTACATCTTATTTTACGAATAACTGTCCAAGCGTCTGCGGAATTTCTAAATGTTACTGTAACGTCACGAATTTTTGCGACGCTATAGGAGAAGATTGAAATAAATTTATTATAGAAGTGAGATTTTGGTGTTGGTCTGCCTCAGTAAGGCATTTCGTAAGATTGTCCAGATGAGGTGATATTGTTGGGGAGACATTGTTGTGATTGACAATGTGAAAAAAGAAGATAGTTATAGCGGGTGATTTCTTATTGGACAATTACAAATGCAATTTCGAACAACAATGACGAGCTTTACCGAGTAGGTGGACAATTGAATGTGTGGGTGGAGAAAAGAACTGAGGAGTTGCTGAGCGCGAGTGGTGAGGACTTGACGCTCAGGGTTGAGTGACAGAATTTGGACATAAGAGTGCAAGAGTGTACATCTTGTTATTCAGTAATGTTTGGGTGTTTGCTATAAACATTTCAATTTATATTCGTGTTATAACTAATGTGAGTTTATTAGTTATATTAAATTTATACAATTCCCAGTTCTGGTAGTTTTTCTGTTTTTCGGATGCAAAGCCAGTGGTGGCAGATGAGGACTACCCGATACTTAAGAAGGATTTTCAATTAGGTATTGTAAAGTATTTATCTGAAAGTCATCGTATGAAAAGTGTAGCGTTTCGTGGAAAAATATTCGGCAGTGTGGAATCTGCTCGACATTTAGGAACGCAACGGACGACGTTACGGTTACTATGTCACATATGCGCTTTCCGTCCCGTTCCTGCCAAACACTTAGTACGTTTTATCCTTGTACGTTTTCCTTAATTTTAAGTATGCACTGCGGTGACCTTCCTCTCCCAAAATCTGATATTTCCGTAATGCGTCTGTCGTCCGTTTCTTTGCTTTTCTACATTCCCGGGTAAACCAAACGCTCTCTTTGCTTTGTGTTTTATTGTGTGGGAATACTTGCATGTCTCTACCAGCGGATGTTAAGTTATCTTCTAAACAAAGAGTCGCATTGTTTAAATCACCCAAAAGTAATTTTTTTCTGAACAACGGTGTGCAATTTTCCCAGATTTCTTTCAAAGTTTTCAACGAATTTAATTTTCTTGTCTTCAGTCAATTTCATGAGAGGGAGTGCTGTAGTTATTTCCCTTCGCGACTGCCTCGTCACCTCTGCCTTCAATCGGATTTCAAGACATAATGCCATGTGATACGAGACTATCGCAGGTTCCACCCAAAACTCGTGTAGCAAATGCAGAATATTTTTTGATGTTAGGACATAGTCTATAACACTTTCTCCGTTTTCATTGATAAATGTTATATTACCTTCCCGATCCGAAAGTTCCATTTAATATTTCAAGATTATGCTTGCTACAGAAGCTTAATGATAATTTTCCTTCGGCGTTGCATATTTTATCTTTGCTCTTTCGAAATGGACAGTCCGAGATAAAAGTATTATCATCATTGATTCGTATGAAGATTAACTCTTCACCTATACGGGCATTGAAATCCTCCATGATAATGAACCCTGCTGTCAGGTATTTGGTTGAGACATAATTTATTATTAAGTCTAATTTGTCCTTCGTTGTGTCTTTGTTAGAGAGGAGTACCCAGCTATTTCTAATCTTTGTCCTATTTTCGCCCGATTCTCCACAAGTCCCAAATATGAAAACTTAGAAAATCCACCTGAGCGAGCTTGCTAGATAACCCTTCAATATTAAGGCAGCCAATTCTTATTACTTCATGTCGTATCTCCTATTGGTAGTTTATATTATTATTCTTATTACTGAAAATTTGATGGTTGTGATGAAAAGTAACTTTTCCGAGGTGAAATAAAAAGAATTGTCTATATTTTACAGTAAAATACGTTGTAGCGAATGTATATATTAGAGAATGGTGTATTATATGTTGTTGCAATCATAATTTGTGTCCAAAATAATAACAAAACAATAGGGAGTTGGGATATTTACTCTCCAAAACACTTTAATTCATGTCTAAGATTCATCCCCATCTTCAAGGGAGAGAACCACATTTATATTTACAATTTTTACTCTCACAGCATATTTAATATTATATATATATAACCCTAAAGTCCCACAATATATATTAACGTATTGAATATTAAGAGTAATAATAGGAAATACAATTTACTAATTCGCTCTTGACCCCTGAGGGAACTTACATCTGGTAAGAAGTTGTTTGGCAAACACGGGACCCCGAGCTGAGTCTTGCATTACTTCCACTTACTTGTGCTGGGCTCCTTCCTTTCTCTTTCCTGATCTCCCTTGGTCACCTCTTGTTCTTCTCGATCCCGACGCTATTAGGATGCAAGGGCTAGGGTATCTTTCATTTTCCTCTTTCTTTCCTTTTTCTTTTTTCCTTACTTTCTTTCTTTAATTTTTTTGGGGGGATATGTAATGTTTTGAGATATGCTTTGTTATTCACGAGGGTTTTTAGTGGGTATCGTTGAGTCATTCGGCGAGTCCCACACGCGGGGAGAGTCATGTTGGTTCTCCCTAGTGCGTAACTGCATTTTCCCTACCTGTACAAGTTTTTAGGGCTCTAATGACCTCTATGTCGACAAGCCGTTAAGCACCCCCCCTCAAAAAAAATCGCTCTTGGGAAGTAGCATATTGAAAACAGATACTCTGCAGAAAATATTCCGAAATACGGCAGTAGGAAATGTATTTCAGTCACTAAGGTAGGCTTAACATTGAGTTATTCACACATGATGTTCTAAAAAATGAAGCAAAAATGTTTTCAAAATAACGAATCTCAATTAGGAAACATTTTCCCAGTGTAGCGTTTATAACAACTCACTAAAAATTCAAATGCACTGGACGGACTATAAAAATAATTAATGGCGCATTTTCGCTGCAAATTAAATAATTTTGGTCGCAACAATATTCATTGTTTTTGGGAAGCAAGGAGAATATTTATATTCTAATTACTACAGAGTGAAATTTAAAAAATAATGGTGAACCATTTTAATTATAGAATAGCGCAAAAAATCAGAATGTACACTTTATATTTCTACGCTTACAAAAATATTTTGAGAGGACGTTTGTGATAACTGTATCTTAGAGACTAGCCATCGTATTGGTTTTCGTGGACTCTAGAGTCCACAAAACATGCAAGCAAATGCGTGATTCATTTCCTTGTGTTTCCACTGGTTTCGACGACCAGATTTTGGACCTCACAAAAAATCAAATGTTGAAAGTGTTCAAAAGTGAAATTGGTGTTCAAATTTATCACGTATATCGTACACAGCTGATTTAGAGGGTGGATATGAGTTGATATATTAACCACATAAATAAATAATTTATTTAAGCAGAGAAACGTTTTCCCGATCAGAAGATCCAATTTAATTATAATATACATGTGTTCAATAAAGGATGAACCGCAGAAAATCATTTTATCAATGGAAAAGGAAATGAAATGCGTGAAGGTGGGAGGCATTTTACGAAAGAGTTCGATTGTCGCCATCCAATTTCACGTGAGAAAGGGAATACCAAAAGTTTCAATGGGGAACGCTGAATACCTTTATCTCTTCTCCTTATTCCAAGCGACTTCTTCTTCTCCTCACAATTTGCACCAGAACGAATTCTTAACTTGCACCAAATCGGGGAAATAGTCGGGAAGACCTACGCCGTTGACAGACAAACTTCGTTAGAAGTTGATTGAAAAAACGTTCTGAAAACACGCGTTTTATAACTTCTTATTATCAAAGTTTATTTTACTATTTCTATACTACACTTTTAATAACATGATTATTTGTGGAAACCAACTAATATTTCATACATACAATATATACTTGTCAACAGGAAATACTCCTCTTATTATTATTATTTTTTTCTTGGTGTTAAGTGGAATAAACATAGTAATTCTTGATTATTTTTACTAAGAGAAAACAATACAAAGATTTTACAATTCCGTGAAAAGAATTGATATATCGCGATCAATTTATTTTGCTCTCAATGGTGAAAAGTCATTTTATTTACAACTTCTGAATAAATTGGGGGAAACCGTTCCGGAAATAAAACTGTACGTTGACTTAGTCAGTTATAATCCAAAATAATCATAAATGTATTTACAATTTCCATTCAAAAATAAGATAAAAAACAGCGGTTATTTTTAATATCAATTTTATACATCTCGAAACTTGTAAATCTGGTGAAAAGAAATGGCATAATACCTTCTAATAGATTCACTAAAGTACCGTACACATAATGAACAAAACTCCTCTAATCTCTTGTTATTCTACGAGACGAGAAATTATTCATTAACTGTCTTTTTGAAAGTAATTTATAAACGATTCCTCATTCAGAAATATACTTGCT
The DNA here is from genome assembly GCA_002313205.1 of Laupala kohalensis. Classification (NCBI taxonomy): domain Eukaryota; kingdom Metazoa; phylum Arthropoda; class Insecta; order Orthoptera; family Trigonidiidae; genus Laupala; species Laupala kohalensis. The sequence goes on from NNCF01127368.1 coordinate 780,984, forward strand.
GCGGGAGGCGTAATTGTATTTAGTTATTTATTTGAAAGTGGAAATGCCCCATCACTACAAATCAGCGATTCTGGTCGTAGCGGATTCGAGTGAACTCAGATTGAGAGTTAACTAGGGTTGAGGGAAAAATAAAGCAGAATAAATGTTATTTAATAGAGACAACTAATGAGGTGAAACTAAAATACACGTTTTCTGAAACAATGTAATATATTAAAATGTTATTTTATCACTGAACTCGTGCGTACGTTAAATAATATTGTGTATTACGCTTTGAGTTTATTGTGTACACAATATAAGTGATGGTCACTAAATGTGGATACCTGCACAATATATGACAAATTGAAAATAATACTCGTGTAAATTATTATCTCTGTCATAATTTCAGCTTATCACGATAGAACTTGATCGATAAACAAACTTTTGTTTGTTGGTCGTAGTAGTTTAAGAAAATATAATGTTTGAGAAAGATATGAGATCAAAAGGAATTACTAGCAAACTTATAAAATCGATTACATCATTTTCATAAATTCTGGAAACACAGAATGTGCATGGGTGCAGATACAATTCATTCTCTTGTGTTTATTTGCTCATTCACTCGACAAAAATGTATTTGCATTGAGTAACGTGCCCCGACGCATCAATTCTCTCGCTCATTCGCATGGATTTTACGAAACGACAACTTTTGTATTTCATGAGGTAATTGTGTTTTGCCATTATGCATCATAATGCGTCTGAAACAAAGTTACGAAAATATTCACAATACCTTCAATTTGTTTTACATTCCCAAGAGCAGTCTCATTATTTGAATTGTATTCTTGGCATTCACCAGTTCGCAACTCTGCTCTTTGTCTGAAGTTTTAAAAGGGTTTTGTTGTTATGAATGGAACATGCACCCTTTCTAGTTAGTTAGTTAGTTATTCATAAACGTGATAATTAAGAATTTGTTTCTAGTTTCAAAACGGATTTCGAAACTTTTTCATTTCGTGGAAAATTTTGTCAAGGAGAACCTATGAAAAGAAATTAGGATTATTGAGTTATATTACTCCAATGTTATATTTTGTGCTAGTACGCACATATGCATCTTAGTTATCAACTTTACCTGTATCATGGATAATTTTTAAAGATACATATTTTTCACAGAAGATAGAATTTTAATTCTCTTACTTATTTTCAGTCTTTAATTGAACGTGTTAATGATTGGAATAAGTTCAGCTGGCATTAAAAAACATTGCAGGTATCGTATTAATGTATTACTAGTTGAAATTTCAAACGATAAATGTAGTAGCACTTCACATACTCACAAGTCATCGTTGATAATGAACCGGTTCTTATCGTTTCGGCTTACGTTGACCGACCATTAGATGAAAGAAAAGTAGGAGAGGAATTTGAGTGCTGAATAATTTACTGCTGTCTATTTAAACCAGGATGGGTAGTGGCTCCTAGGGTCCAGATGAAACTTAATTCTCGTGTTTTTACATCCATGGATTGGGAATGTTCGGGGAGAGTTTCCAAAATCAGAACTTAAAACATCCATTATTTTTTATTATGGAAGGGACAGGTAGAGAAGAAAGAAATTTATCGCATGAAGTTCTGTAATTGTTCATCCTGATGTTGAGAGGAGTAGTTGTTTCTCCTACACAAGAACGTTTGCACATTGTGTGTAAAAGCTAGAAGGATGAATGCAATTTCTGGAGGTGCATTCACTAGTTTGTAATATACGTTTTGTGTGTGTATACGAAATATTATTTATTATCACTTTTAAAAGTGATGTGTGATGAAACAAATGCATGGAAATTCGAAATGATAATGTCACGAAATTTTTTAAAATAGTAGAGATGAGAAAAGGAACGGAAAGTAGATAAAGATGAAGTTTTTATAAGTTATGTTCTCCTTTTAATCCACGCAGCGAGACGTCAAAGAGAAAGAAAAAGAGATTAGAGGTTTTATTTGAGTTGGCAAAGCGCTCCGTGCTCGGAAGGAATCTAGTCTTAGACTAAGAAGAGTTGTCTTATGCTGAGGTTTAAACCTCGAGAGAATGGCAGTTTTGAAAATTTTGCAGCGTATTGAATCAAATTATTTGATAATTGTGTAACAAAAAGGTAATATGAACAATTATCGCATTTTTACCCGAGTAAGAATGTTATATCTTTTTTTAAAATCCTTATACATTTTTTTCTGGTTAACAATGCAATGAATGAGTGTCCTGCACAACTGATTATTTATTATATAGTTTTTATAGCCTCTGTAGTTTCAAGGAAGTCTTAGCGGTATATCGTAAGTCTTCTCCGCTTTTGTGAGTTTTTGTCGGTTAGTGACCTTCCATGTGTCGTTTGATGGACCACCCAAGTCAAAGTAATTTTCAGATAAGCCTCGAATTTTGAAACTCTACTCCGTCAGACGGTGATCCCACTAACGTATGTGGCTAATAGTTCAGTTTTTAACGTTTAATTTATTACATGCAGGCACACAGAAGAAATATAAGCATGATTTTAATTACTGTATATTTTGTTATCCAATATCGTACAATTTATTTTAAAGCTAATTCCACTTACATAATAATTTATCTTCGAAAACAATAGGTCAATACGGAGAAAAATAGTTTATACATACAAGATATACCTGCCATTCAATGTTAACCAACGGCTAAATATTACCATTTGAGAAAGTACATTGAATTTAGTAATGAATCCGAAATATATAAACTAGTCCCACTCTAGCATATCAATAGTTACAATTAATTCAGTACTATTTTCTTATCAAATAAACATTTAATTATATATGAGTGAGAAGAACGAGGAGAAAATGTTCATGATTCACATACAATTTGTATAAATAGAGAGGTATTTGAGTAAATTGCGATTCCCGAACAGCCAAGATACATGTGACTGCGGCAACGGAAGCCTACGCTCTCACATAAGTAAATTATTTCATCAGAGAATATGAAAACGAATATGGAAGTAAATATTATTAAGATGTATACATTTTTATCACAAACTTATATTTTTTAGGGTTTTATCAGGTTTTTCAGTTTTAGGTCTGGAAACCCCGTGAACAGAATATTTGGGTCGGTATCCTCTGACGTCTGAAGATTAAAATCTCTCTGGTTGCCAACGCAAGAATCAGTCAACACAGGAATAAGTAGACGTTATGGGTAGAAGGAGTGAGCGAACGACTTAAAACTTTGAAGATGCATTCGCTTAAATGAGTTCGCAAACTCGTCCAAAGGAATGGTGATGACGTAGAAGAGATTTTAGTCTCATGTGGAAGATCAGGATGAGCAGATGCGATAGCAAGCCTAGAATTTCAATCCTAGATGAATAGCAGTTCTTTGTCGATATTAATTAAAAGCAGGAGCAATGATATCCGTTACGTATCAGATGCCAGTAGAATTTCGATTTCCTCTTTTTGATGAATTCGTTTCCAATTGATAAAGTGTTAGAATAATCTAAATTAGTATAAGTAGATTCAGTTTTGTCTGTAACATCGAAATAATAAAGACTAAAATTATCTAAAGTTCAAACATCCAAACTCAGCTTTCCCTTCCGATATTAGTATAATATCCGTGAGCTATAACAAAATATTGCCTGTTGTTCTAACAATGGAGTTCTTACCCATTTGACTGACTAATTTAACTAATTTTATTGGAGGTGAAGTAATAAAGAAAACGTTTACATACACTTGACTGATATGTCCTCTGGAGTTCGGTAGCAATGCGTATGTGACTTTAGTCTGACTCGTCATTCCACTAAACCTGTAATCTACAGGTACGTATCACTGAAGACCAGATATGCTTTTATACATCAAAACGAATGTTGTGATTTATGAATCATCAAAATCGATACCCTTAAATGGATATTTATGAAACTAGTGTGAAATTGTGTGAAAAGGTCTAAAAAAGACCTTATTATATTTGAATATTTTATACTAACGAGAGGAAATTCATGTGATTTTACAGCGTCACAAGAGGAAAATTAAACTCACAAAGTCACGTGTACTGGAAAGAAATTTTGTCGTATTAATTTAATGACGTAGAAAAAAATGAAAATTTCTTGCATATTTATAAAACAAAAGGTTGAGTAATATTCAGAACCCAAAGTTCGTTGCCGCAATGTACGCATTAGAAATGCAACAAGTAACGTTCGGTCCATCTTCATAGGTCTAACTATAAAATCTTTCATAAATTTCATGTGACATAAATGCTATTCCTATTAAATATTTGCATTATGAATAATTATTTTCTTATGGTGTGACTTAAGCTATCTCTTGGCACAATCAGACTTTTTTTATCTGATGACACTTCCGGGACAATCTGTATTAGTCCCAACATGTGTTCAGATACAAGTCTAATGTACTACAATCAAGATTTATTCTGCATACATTTCTTGAATGCTACGTGCATTATTTTATTCTTTACAGATAATCCTCATAACATGGATCTCTCTTAAAACAAACCTTTGCTCTGCAAGTACAACACAACCTTGTAACTTGTTATTCATATGTCACATGTTCTACTGAACATACAAGTTTTAGGATCTACGGTTTTAACATATTCCTTACTGGATGTTCTAACTACAAACTTTTTGGCTTTATCTATTTATAGGCGTGTTGTGTAAAGTGAGTCGGTGTTAATATTTTTAAACTTTTTAAAGGACTATTATTAATCGCCGAAACTTAACACTCGTAGGCAAGACATCGCGGAGGGTACGATCAAAGCAAAATTATTTTTGATTAAATTTCATCCTCCCTTCTTGGAGTGGGGTGTTAATCTTACCAACTTAATAATCCGTGTTATCGTCTTGATAAATAATTTCGTGCCGACTTGGTAGCCAACTTCTCTTATTTTGTTATCTGGTCGTACAGTAAATTAAAAAGTAATTCATAGTCAAAAAACTGTTACTTACTGCGTACAATGACGAGGAGGACAATAAACTACGAGTAATTTATTCCCCGGAAGCAAACAAGGGAGTAGCCTCTAAATTCCGGTCAAAAACCCTACGGAGAGCAATTTTAACAGAGGAAATTTTAACATTTCTGCACCCTCAGGCAAAATTATGGCATACTTCTCAAAATAAGAACAAAAATAGTTAGCTGCGTGTAATAATATCTGCAGAATATGAAGAAATTGTTTTTCAATAGGTTATGAAAGAATTGTTATTAAAATAAAAAAGAATTGTGTTAAAATCGTTCAAATTCGAGATAAATAATAACAATATTATTAATTATACTCTTACCCCTGATTAGAATTCAGGGTGTCAATGTATACATCATATATTTTCCTGACAGAAAACTGAAAAAAATCTGGCCAATATAACTAGAAAATGACATCACCATTGCTTGTGTTTTGACGCTCCATCCCAGGGTGTAATCTGAACGTATACTCATTCCCGGTGTCTTTTCTCTCTTCCAGCGGGATTCCGCTTCCTCTCTATCGTCGCGAGGTGCGAAAATATTTGCGACCCCCGAGCGACAGAAGGAACGGAGCGCCACCGTTTAAAGAGAAGGCGCACAGATTGAAAATCGATGCGCAAGAGATCGTCTGGAGAAGAGCATCATGTTCGTATAGTGGTGGAAGAAATGGTCACTTGAGGTGACTGACACTGTCCTCACCGATCCTCATTCACGTGTTTAAAACCACAATGTCCACTTTAATTATACTATTAACGTCCAATATGTCATCAAAATAAATATCATACGATTTACGACTTTTTTTGAACTATTGCGATGTATTTTGTGCGTTTTCAATACTTTTTCTGAACACGTTTCGACTAGTAATTTGAGTTAGCGTCAGGTGACAACAAAGAGTAACAGGAAACATAACGTAGCAACAGAACAATTGAATGATAATTAACGAAAATATAAACAAAATGTGATTTCAAACTGCAGAAATCACACTGATGTGTTATAATATTAATAATTATTATAAATAATAAACTTTATTGTCAAAAAATCAGTTACAAACTGCATATGACCACATGGGGGACAATAAACTAATTTACTCTCCGGAAGCAAGCAAGGGATAAAAAGTAAAAGAGTATAAAAAAGTATTGTAAATACGTGGTAGTTATTGTGTTTCGGTGTGTAAATTCAAACTCCCCATAATACACATAAATAATCCAAAAACTTGTAAGTCGTAATTTATATTTTGCATGTGTTTTCTTTAATTCGGGGTTTGCATAAAGTAAAATATTTCTCAACGATTATCCAAAGAGCTGTATTATTTTACATCGGTAAAAGATAACGCGTTTAACAAATTAAACACAAGAAGTAGAGAATTCTGAATAATTAAGAGCATTTATATCATAGGAACTACGTAAGATTTTATAGACATAACAATAGGCTAAATCTTCAAACCCTTTCTCATCGGTACCTAAAACTGCGATCACTGCCTGGTTAGAGCATATTATTTATTCGCAACAACTTTTATTTTTATAAAAATGTTAATTTTATGTTTGAATTAATCATGTTACGTCGAATGAAAATGGGAGACGGGACCGGGATTCGAACCCGGGACCTTGAGCTCTACGCGCTCCTGCGCCTACCAACTGCGCCATCGCGTTCGCCTCTCGGGCCCGTCTACCATTCTCATTCAACTTGTGAAACCCAAAGACCTCTGAGGTGGTCTCGTAGAGACTAGATTCCTCATCTGAGGCGACTCCC
>NNCF01127368.1:787717-840793 GCA_002313205.1 Laupala kohalensis
GCTCAAGGTCCCGGGTTCGAATCCCGGTCCCGTCTCCCATTTTCATTCGACGTAACATGATTAATCTGTTACCTGGCGGTGAGGTTCACCGCAATCTAAGAGATTTCTAAGTTAATGTTTGAAGTAATATTCCACATTCTTTTTTTTTTCTAGTAATCGTAAGTGACATTTCACCTTTCACTTTTTCTCTCGAGGCGCGTCAATTTCAGTTTGTAACAGGTAATTATTCAAAAGGCGAATGCTCTGGACCATTTCACACTATATCACCTAATGTGATAAATATCTACCGGATGATACAAGTATTTGGAGAGCAAAAATTCACAAATATTCTGAAATCATTATATTTCATAAGTTTAAGAAATAAAAAAAGTATGACCAAGAATTTTTAAAATATTTTTAGAGTTATTTGTAAAGTTATTTGTAATAAATAATAACAGTTAATTTAGTGATAAGCAATCATGAAGATTTTATTTTGCTATTGAATTTAATTTGGAAACTACATGTAGCAAAGTGGAAATATAGTGGAGTATATAGTATTCCTAAATATACATGAATTGGTAGGAAATGTTTCCCCCGAATGTCTAATTAATTATTCATATATTCTAGTATGTTTAAAAATACATGAAAAGTTACATCAAGAAGCAAAAGACAAGAAATATTGTAATTATTTGCATATATTGCAAATTTTACATTTCCTCACTCCAATGTAGATATACTTCATGAAGGTTAATAACGCTTAATTGTATATTAGTGTAACTCTAATAGATTTTTAAAAAATATTATGTCATTACATGTTCATCAACATTATTTCATAGAACATCCCGGTAAGAAATTATAGGTAATAAGCGTATATGTCCATAGAAATATAGACCTAAACAAGACAAACTTTCACATTCACGTTTCTCGGTTACGTGCCGTTGATTTGATTGGCATTTTAAAATTTGTTTTTACTCATTTTGATGTTCTTCAAAATTCAGTGGATTCCTTCATAACTACACCCATTTTCCAAAAAAATATATCTATGACTTCAGCTGTGAACGGGGCAAGCGAATTCTAACGATGGAGCAGCTTACAAAAGAAAGGCATTACTTATGCTACTGGTAATAAGTGAACGAGAGACAACATAATCTGGAAAGTAAACGGATACTACTAAGCTATATCACCCAATACAACGTATCTATTTTAAAGAATCTATTCACAACGAAAACCTTTGAACACAACCTTGTCATATAAGCTTAATATATAATTTTTCAGAATTAGGTATGTACGTTTTCGAACCAATTACACTTTTTGTTGCTCAATCAAATTATTTGAACAAACCATTCAATAAATGTAATATAGATTTAAGTCAATAATATTTTCTTGAAAAGTGAAAAGAGTAAATTATATTTTTTAAATTATTTTCTGGTTCGTTAAGCAGTTCTTATTAACATTATTTCAAATTTTGTAATCGTTCATAATGTTTTGTACCATGATATTTATCATAATGTCAAACGAATAAACCAAATATACTCTTTCATCATCATGTCAGGTTTTCTCAACTTTTACAATTATTATTTTGATTCTCATTATTTCTAATGTGATACTTAAGTAACACAACAGTGTTTGCTTTGTCAATCTAGACACCATGGCTATCGGATTTGCACAATATCTTAGAAGAACAACCGTGCAAATTTTAGAGGCCAGTCATTTTCAAAAGTCCTAGCACAATAGTGTGTTGATACGGAGTCACTGGACTGTGAGGGTAAAATAATGCGTATCAACACTCAAACTGTAGAAAATCACTCATCACTCTACGCAATATACCACTTAATTTATAGATAAAATTATTATTTACTATTTATATCTTTCAAATAGGAAAAAAAAATTCTTCGTTGCTCTATTGTCAAACACTTGCAACAATAAATCATCGATATTATTATACCATTTTACGTTTGTTACTCCTTAGTGAAGATTGGAATTGTTATTTTTATTATTTGTTGATAATTACAGCTAAAACCTTAAAAAATATTTAATTTGAATCATTTTTTAAATATTAATAATAGCATGTTAATACTTATTAGTTAATAATAATAAATTTAATAGTTAAATTAGTTAATGTAATAGTTTAATAATATAAATATATAAATATAATAGTTAAATTTAATAATAATTAATGAACCGTTTTAAATTACACTTGCTGTTCCAGTATGTAGAAAAATAACAATAAAAAACATGTTGCTCCTGGAGCTAATCCTATCGGCATTATCTGACACTTTCATAAAAAACAATAAAATATATGTAAGGAGAAAGTGGATTCTTGTCATTACAACAATACACATCGTTTGAAGTTTGACGTGAGTAGAAGTTTTTAAACAATTTAAAATTAATATTGGTTGCTGTAAAAAGGCATTCGATAAACTTTATGGTAAATACTACAGATGCACACAAATTAATGAAGAAATTCTAATGAGAAGGACCACAGTAGTGTACCTAGGCGGGGGCGGAGGGGCGGTCAACCCCGGTCCTCCACCTCTGAGGGGCCTCCAAATGGGTCAGCAAAATTCATATCCACGTAGCTTTGAACTCAATTATCTAAAACATTTTTATAACCGTAAAATAATGATTTGTTGAATTCATTATAAAATAAATCTCAAATTTTCATTTCAATATTTTTCAAAATTCACTGGAACGATCGACATGCACTTGTTGTTGCGAAGATAACGTTTCTGTGAGGCTGTGAAAATGGAGGCCTAAACGATTTCCGCCCCGGGGCCTCATTAGATGCAGGTAAACCATTGAATAAACAATGCCCAAATGAACCCTGTTCGTTCCTCGGGAATACGATTTCATATGTCATTAGATTAATAGTATCATAGTTTAATATTTAGGAGTACTTTCCAAACCTTCAAAAAATTAACTATTTATCTTAAGATAACCTTAAAAATTTACATTGTAAACTATATTAGTTCTGTGAAAGGAATGAGAGTTCCCAGTGTTAGTTCTTGGTCATATTGGGATGATTTAGTAATTAATTTTGACAATTTGTTTAACAGTCATGATTATTTTGTCAGACCTTTCTTGGAAACGCAAGACTTTTGAAAAATACTCATATATTCTTCTTCTTTCATTCATCGTGTAACTAGTAAAGTAAAGTATTTAGCCGTATGCACAGTATCAACCAATCATAACCCCGCTACGTATAATAACAAGTTACACAATAGTTTTACTGACTAGTTACACAATGGTTTTACGACAGTATCCGTAGATGTTTCTAACATGTTCAGAAGTCGGGTACTTCACAACTCAAATATTATTGGAATATTGATCGAGAAAACAAAGTTATTTATTGTTTTCCTAAACAAATGAGGCATACATATAGATAATCAAACAAACGAGTTCATGAAAAGAAGTTGAGGTATAAGAAATGAATTACACTTTTGTGCTGAAAATATGTCAGAAGAAGGTTTCCGGGTATACAAGTTTTAATGCAGTGAATGTATCTCTTAAACAGTGCGTACGAAACTAATTACATTTTTAGAAAGCATGCGTAGTAATGAAATTTAATAATACGCCCCACGCGTGCTGTTAGTGAAAAATACGAGAAAATGAAAAGAAGCTATGTAAGAAACTTTTTCAGTGAAAGTGTAAAAAAAACGAGGGGAAGGGAGACGCTTTACGAAAGAGTCCGATTGTCGCCATCCAATTTCCCGTGAGAAAGGGAATACCAAAAGTTTCAATGGGAAACGTAGAATACGTTTATCTCTTCTCATCTACTTATTCCGAGTGACTTCCTTCTTCTCCACACAATTTGCACCAGAACGAATTCTTCCTTGCGCCAAATCGTGGAAATAAATTCATTGGAAAATATTTTTGACTCGAATTTTCATCGACTCGGAGTAGCCAGTAAACGAGTTCACCAGTTATATACCTTATTGAAGTGCTCATCTTCCCTACTTATCCATTAAGGTATCCATCTCTACCGTTCAATAATCCGACCCATCCTTTCTTATGCAAGTCCTTACCCAGCTGTTAAAACTAATATTAAAAAAAATCAAATATTTCAGAACAGAATGCTCCGTAAAATAGTCAAGGCACCTTGGTTTATCTCGAACTCCCAATTGCACAGAGAACTTGGTATTCAACCCATTCAAACTTAGTTCCAGCAAATAGCTTCAAACTTTTTCAAAAACATTGCTCCTATTCCTTGCGCTCAAAATTTCGAACTAGGAAAATATTTTCCGCATAGGAAACGCATCAAAAGAAAGCTCCCCAAACATTTTTTCGATCCCCCGTAGAGTTAAAACATCAAATGTATGACGCATGATCTTTCAACTTTATTAATGTATCTTTATAATGTACTTAGCATTTAGTTTTTCAATATTGTATGGTATAACATGTATTGTAAATATTTATAACCTGTACTATATTCCAAACCTGCGGCCGAAGACCCAAAAAGTCTGGCAAGAATAGAAATAAAAAAAGACTCGAATTTTCCTAAAAGTAAACAGGTGTAGTACTTATAATGTGAAGAGTCGATCCCCTTCAAATTTCATTTCTCGCATGATTTATTCTTCAAAGAAAAACTAATACAAACTCTAGTAAAAAAATTTCACTAAAATTATTTCTAAACTGTATTTGTTGGTTTATTTTGTGGTGATATACTAGAAAAAAAGATTAAAGCATGCTACGTAATGCAAACATTAGACCCTTCTGCCTTGAAAGTCTACACGTGGCACCAGGGCACCTTTAAAACCATTAATGTTTCATCGTATCAAATACTTTATTTGATTGTTTTACTAACCTTTTTAATGACGCGAATATTTTAGAAGACTTGCAGAGTACGCCAGAGTGTTCACAAAATATCGATAGTCGGTGACTATCTAGAGATCGAAGTTTTAGAGCGAACTGAGATCGAAGTCTGACTGGTGTAATGCGTAATACTTGGGGGTTTCCAGTTACGTCAACTGCTGACTATAGTCGACTACAGTTAACTTTGCGAGCATTCCATTCATGAGAAAACTTAACTGTAGTCAACTTTGCTTGACTTCGCTGAGGAGGAGAGTTGAGCTCAGTCAGAACAATCGATAGTATCATAAGGACTCAGAAGAATAGCACTGGGCTCAAGATGAGAGTTGAGTCCAGTCAGAAGATTCGAACTAAAAGAATCGCCAAGTAATTCATTGTTTATTAAACATTTTGTGACCGTTTACCTCACGAAAAGCACGCGCAAACCCACAAGTCGACTTCTGCACCATTTTTGCATTCCATTCGCTTTTCCGAGTGAAGTTGACTACAGTCAACTTTTCTGGTTGTGACGGGAAAGCCCCAAGTGACTCTAAAAGCTCAGAGCATGCCTAGCTTGACTGTGATACCGACTGCAAGGTCAAAAGCTCATGCGGCGGCGAGTTCTAGGGTTTGAAGTTACCCTTACACTACCTAGAGTGCCGTGAAGATTGATCGTCGATCTGATTGTATTGCTCTGTAACAATCAGCCATTAGTTCTGGCAAGTATAAAGTTACGCGAAGAACGACACTATGCAATTTTCCAACTCCACGGAAATTACCTCTCCATGTGGAGTAATGCTTACACCCGAGAGCGAATGTGTAGGTAACGTAGCAGGTGAATTGCGCATGGAAGCAGATTCAGAGAATAGTTCCTAGGTAGAAAATCGCATACTTGAGGAAAGATGCTGCAACGAGACTTGAAAGTGTGCAATGCTAATAGAATCTTCTAAAGCACTGCGTCTGTTATGGAAGTGCAGGGAAATTCGCATGTACTCAAAGTCAGAGTCGTGACTTTGCTTCGTTAAATCCGCATAATCTCGGGTGCACAATGGTACAACTTTAGAACGATTTCTGTGGAGGTTGTAAGACCGAAAATATGTAGAGTGTGTTTTTCTGTAATTTGTGATATAAACATGTTAATAAACTATAGAAAAAACAATAATTTCGACTGCGTATGTAAGCTTTTAAATGAGATCAGAGTATGTGATAACTTTCGGTCAGGTAAAAATGGTGAAGAGCCGGGAATCGATCCATGCAGGAGTCCCGAGTTCGATTTCCAACTCGTCAGTTTTGTCTGAGCTAATGTTATCACATGTAGGGTTCTCCACATGTAGGGAACACGGAAGAAATATATAGAAAGCAGTGCATGTTATACACTATAAACTCATAAGGGTCATAATATCACCAACTATCATAAGTTTGTGCCTGCGCCAAAAATGAGAAAAGGGGCGAAATCATGGAATTACGTTTCTGTTCCCAAACTATCTTAATTCAACAATTAGTAAGTTCTTATTTTATTTCCAACTGTTCCTATACATTTTCGTCTAGGTTCAATTTCAAAATGTTGGTGCCATCGCACTGAAGGGAAATTATCTGTGATTTCTCGTTATTTACGGAGTTTTTGCGGTAAGGACCAGACTGGGGAGTATTTCAGATTCCTTTGTACCCCCCGTCACACAGAGAAAATTCCTTAGAATATACTTTAAAACAATGAAATATGTGTAGCGGACGTTGATACATTGCGTCATTTATACGCATCATATAACATATAAATAATAGTCAAGGACAGCCTTCTAAACATCCTTCATACAGTTACCTGGCAACTAAAATTTGATGATTCTATTTACATTATCCATTCCGTCCCGAGCTGTGACACTAATAACGTCGTTTCAATATCCGCTTCGCCAGTCGTGAGTATGACTCCCAGGTAAGTCAGAAAAGTTACAGTACTTAGAAACTGTGACAATCTAACGCACCAAGACAACTAACGATACAAATTGTCATTATTACTAAAATAATTCTAATATATCACTCGCTTAGAAATGTATAAAATCGATCATGACTACTTTGTCCTGCCTTCAGCTGCGTATAAAATTTAATAAATGTTATAAATAAATAAATAAATTTATTGTCAAAAAACAGTACAAACTGCGTATGATCACGTGGAGGGAAAGAAAACTAATTTACTCTCCGAAAGCAAGCAAGAGACCATCCCATCAATTCCGATCAAGGGCCCTAAGGCAGAGGCGGATTCAAAAAATTCAGCAAAAATTCCTAAATAAGATAAAAAGTTAGCTGCGAGTTATAATACTAATAGAATGTCAATATGTTTGTAATTTTAAGCAAAAAATTACATGTAAGTTATTATCGAACTATAGATTATTCTGAGTATAGTGCTTAAAAATTGAAATAACACTAAATTCACGATTTATTGTTACAATAGACCCGCCCCTAGACAAAGCCTAGAGAACCTGTATGATAAATCCGCCTCTACCCGAAGGAAAACCGGAGAAAAACCCGGGCCAGGATTTTGTTAAATTTGTTTTGTTGGATCACTTTCTTATATTTTCTTACAGTAGCTAGTTTATTTCATATTTTTGTGGGGGTTCATCGAAAACAAGCGAGATATTCTAGCGTTACAAATTAAACTAATAGTCAAATATGAAAACACTCCTTCGTATGTATTTCGGAATACATAGCCAATCTATTCAGAGCATTATCATGGCTCGGTCACTTAAATATTTCAGGAATATGTATTTTTTGAACTTTATTTTCCATATTAGAGGACTTTCGGCACTAACTTTGTTTTTCTTTAGGGTAAACATATACAAATGTCTACGTACCTCAAAACAATTTACACCATACAGATCAATTTAAAATGATTCAAAACCATTTGATATATTGTGCTATTTCATTGCTCAATGAAAAAACCGTCACAACTTGAAAAAAATATTCTTAAATGCAGTTTGAGTTAAAACAACTCGTCACGAAGAATTAAAATTGCTCTCTCTCTCTCTCTCTATAGACTTAGCAACATAAAAAAATTAATTTATAAACAGTAAATAAATTGAGTGAACAATGTGAATGCTATTTTGTGTTAAATTAAGTAGAAACCTAAACAAATGAAAAGCACTCATATAGAAAATTTAAATTTAATATTCTATATAATATTTTCATACCGATTACTTGTGGTCACGTGCACTATTCACGCGAAAGAAAAAATGGATGTACATTTTATGTTCACGCAGCACAGTCATCAGTATTTCGAGTAATTCAATTAATCCATAGAGCAGAGAATATCGTAACCAAAATCAAAAAAAAAACCCGAAAGCTCTACTACCCCTATAGTTTTATATTAATTTTTCATAATTCTAAACATTAAAACACAAAGTATCGCGTTTTTCGTAACACTATCTTCAGAATGAAAATGAAGTTACTAATGCATTTATGTGTTTATTAGTTAATAATTGTATTGATTTATTATCACGAGTAATGTTTCAAAAGATTGAACTAAATTTATGGTCAAGGAAAATTCATGGAGCAAAGTTAGTAAGTAGAAATAACAAAAAAAGTATCACATTGTATTATTTTGCTTATAATTATTTGGTCTCGTACTTCGTTGACGAGAGTCATGTTTAGATTTGAGGCAACATGTGATCCAGATTAAAAATATATAATTGTGAGAAAAAAGTGTTTTCAAATACATTTTTGTTGATTCATTATTGAAATGATTCTGTTCAAATAAATAATTAATTATATTCAACCATTTATGAAAGTGAAGTAATTTATTCATGCATCGTTATTACGTTTATTGTGGATTTTGCCATTTTTAATCAAGCCTAAACTTGTTAGGTATTTTCAATACAATTTCTCGTAATGACAATTATTAAAATGTATTGAGGTGTTTCTTTTCCTTCCATACCATTCTAAATTCAATTTTTGTTAAATACATTTTTATAATGAAAAAAAATAATCTTAAATTGATTTTTTGTCCTTCACGTGGTCATACGGAGTTTATGCTGCTTTTTCGAGAATAAATGTATTGATTTTTAAATAATGTCTATACGATTTGTGTGGTATATATGTTCACAAAATAATTTATGATGGTCCTCACACTGCCAGAATGACTTATGCAGGAATAAATCCACGACTACATCTTCCCTCTTTTGTAAACACTGCCTTTATCGAAACTATACATATAATATTTCTAATAATGTACTCAGATATAAATTCCTCCAAGCAAATCGGTACGAATAGTTCCGCAAGAAATATTTTTTTATCTAATTTTATGTGGCGAGGTTCAGGTCATCAGACGTGTTAACCACACCACATGATTTGGATGAAGGAATTGGGAAGGGGAGATGTTGGGCTGCTCGAGAGAGAGGTTGAACCCTTGGTCATCCGCTCATGAGTTCTCAGGAAGCACAGACGATACCACTACACCACGGATGTCAGTATACAAAGCTTTCTAAGCGTCAACTTTTGAGAGGTCAA
Organism: Laupala kohalensis; assembly: GCA_002313205.1. Lineage (NCBI taxonomy): Eukaryota > Metazoa > Arthropoda > Insecta > Orthoptera > Trigonidiidae > Laupala > Laupala kohalensis. Next base: position 796,979 of record NNCF01127368.1, read on the forward strand.
ATATTCTTAGCTACCCGAAACCTACTGCGTTGATGTGAGCCAATGTTTTCTCTATCTACCTGTTGTCTAATTTATGATCATATGGACAGGAGTACCCTGAAGGAGGAAGAAACGATCTTCCTCAATACATTAACATTGTGAATCCCGAATAACGAAGTAATATGATATAATATTTCGTACGAAAAATAAAGAAAATAAAACACAGATTCAAAAAAAAATATTTAAAAGATACTCTGTATCTAAGAGTAACAATATATACTTTTTCTTTTCGATTTTTTTAGCTAATATTAATTCTCTCCTAATTTAAAAAAAAAAGACAGTTTTCCCTTCATTCTCTATAATTTGATAAACGCCATATTTTATTCTCCATCTCCAAACTTTTTACTCTTCCGTCATTCAAAATGTTTCCTCGTTCCGAGTCTGAAACCTATATTTTTTCGAAACGTACTAATTAACACGAACCCACGTTCATAACCCTAAAAGTGTCGCTCGCATAACAATATTACATATAACCACCTCTCATGTCTGCATCTGGAAGGGTTATAATTCACTCATCATGGCAACTAACGAATTCGAGCACATTCGTTTTTTACTCGTGGATATATAATTTACTTTCCTTTTGTTCAGCTCTAATTTTTTTAAAAAAATTGTTACATTGGTCTGTCCCTTTGTCTTCATTGTGAACTGCTACTGATAATAAAGTAAAAGGGACGTAACCCGATATACTTCAGAGCACCAAACCCACTATGAAAAAGTAACGTCAGTAATTTTAATTAAAAACGTCGGATAGAATTAAATATGATGTGCATATACACGACGCGTGAAAGTTCTCGCACGTTCTTTATTAACCGAACGTTTCCTCTGGAAGGACAACGAAACACCAGAGTGTTCGGCAATCAACTGAGGTAGACCACATCGTTAACTGCAAGGTAAAGCTGACGAGCACGAAATGGGACGATCGAAGCAAAACTTTTAGGTGCACAGTGTGTACCAGCATAAAAAGACGGAATAAAGAGATATTTCCTTTGCGTTTATGTTTCTTCCTCTCTTTTTTTAGACTTTTCTCGGACACTTATTCGCACTGTCACTACAACGTCAAAAAATGGAAAATCAGTCACGCTCATGGAAAAAGCAATTTCTACCTCAAAACAAACGCTACCTATTTTCTCCAAACTTTTTATAAGCGCATGGTGTGTTTTATTTGTTGACGAGATTAAAAACGACATTTATTTCTACACTCCCATGTTACCCTTTTTTATTTCGGATGACAAATTGAGCAATCATTCTTTCTAACCTCGCAGTTGGAGTGTCAGCAGTTTCACGTTGCTTTCCATTTTCTCCCACAACCATGCGCTGTGTAACATGTGCATACTGCGACATTCTATAAACGCAGAAAGAAAGAAAATACCTGTGAAATTACCAATGAAATAAAACTTACTTATTACATCCAATTAAATGAATTCATTACCACAATTATTTGAAAATGATTTATGAACGTGAAGCTTTCAATAATTTAGTTATTTTAATTATTAATAGCCTTAAACGAATGCATAGAAGAAAAGTCTCTTTTCTTACAACTAAACATTGATATCATACGATGGCTAATAGTTTACTTTTACACTAATCTTATCCAAGTATTGCACTCTGTTCTTATTATAGAACGCTTGGGAACGTAGATACATAATAAAAAGTGAACTATGTAAGACGGTAAAAACGAGGAATTCTTTCCCTGTAGGTCTGGAGTAAAAAAAGTAGAAATATCCAACAAACGATCAATCTTCTTTTCTATTCATCATTCTCTCTCTTTTCTTAACTTATTTTTGTAAATCCTTTCTTTCACTTTATCTCTTCTGAGTTTCTTCTTTTATGTAAATATATCGTGGTAGAATTTTACAAAACTGAGAACTCTCCTAAAATGAACATAATGTGATCTGAATTTTGATAGACACGAGGTCAGGACCATTTACTACACCTTGTCTTCCAAAGACAATACCATTCGTGAGAGAAATTTTATAATGGTTTTTAATTATTTCTCATCTTATATCTTACGATTCTTTCTCATCCTTTGACCAGAGATATTCACATTTAGAGATGTTCTGGATGTTTTCAACATTTGTCTTTATTCGAAGAATCATTGGTTTCAAATTGAGTGACCATTATAATGTCCACACGATAAAACTCTACAATCGTCATAAGTCTTAAATAATAATTTCCATGGAATACTCTCAATAATAAATAAAATAAAAGGGTAAAAAAATTGAAGAAAATTAATGATTTCAATTGAGTTATATAACTTAGTGAATCTTGTGAATCTTTTATAATCAAGAGTAACAGATTTTGCGTGAATGTCGAGCACGCAACACTTCGCTTATTTTATATTTCTTATTCAGAACTTATTAAATTCACCCAGCGTCAACCACAGTTTGAGTTCGTCACTTTCCGCCCGTTTCTGTACATACGAACGTACGATTTCCGTATGTAAGAGACGGGTGATATTTTACAATGACGTCTAGTCTCCTCAAAGCTATTTCTCACCCAGTTTGATCAATATCATTGACATTGTACGATTTTCATAGGAGACAATTATCGAAACTTTTAAACATTCTTTTTTATGTTTACCGGATAGCACAATACGGATAACGTATCCGTCGGGTAAGAGAGATTGTAAAATAGATAAGAGTAATGTTGTCTTGCAAACTTGTTAAATTGGTTGGCAGTGCCCTTATTTATGACAACATGTATTAAGGACGCACAAACTCTTTTACAGTTCGTACTTTCACATAACGTTTCGAGGATGTATGTTCCCCATCTTCAGATGTCTTCTTCCTTTTCTTATCAAAATTGTACAAAATACTTATTGTGAATTATTGTGAATTATTGTGAATACTTGTAGCAAGTATAAGGTGCACCATGTAATTCATGCTCTATCCGTTGGATAGCTCCGCTTACGGAGAGGTAACTTTAACCGGCAACTAGAGTCATTTGGAAGAGTAAACTTCAAATACAGATGCCGCATAGGTTGTCAATAACACTTTTTTTAACTGAATAACCTTCTGGATAGTTAGTTCCATTTTGGTATTATATCAATTATCTCATTCTTTGAAAATAAAAAGATATTATAATAAAAGATCTTGAAAATAAATATACAAATAACCCTCAAATCAGTTAAGAGAAACACAAATAAAATTCAAATTTCCAAAACAATAATATCAAAACAGTGTTTGAAATTTGATATTGCCATTTTGGAAATCATCCTTTTCTTTGTTATTTTTAATTAGTACCTCCTATGAGTTTCTTCCATTCCTCGACGAAACACAAGCTTGCGTCTTGTGATATTTTGCGTGGCAGTTTCTGGTGTTTTTTTTTTGACAAAACGAGTCACTGCCGCCTACGTTTTCATCTTCTGTAAGTTCTTCATTGTTAATTCTTGCAATAATGGCAACCGATGAACGGTATGCAAACAGGAGTCTTATCTACACGATAGATAAGCGTGGTGAAAGACACAAGATTTATCGGCCGGTTAGTCAACACTCGGTTAGTTACCCGCTCGGAAAGTTCCCGGCAGATAGTATAAGAAGACCTACATTAAAAACAAATGCTCTTGAGCAGAGTAAAATTTGAGAACACTCAACTAGTTACTTAACAGAAAATCAAATTTATTTCACCAGAAGAAGATACTCATTTACACATGCATTATTATTTGAATATGCGCGTGCAATGTAATACGGAAGGGTATCGTTGGAAAATACCTAGAAGGAACCGTCATAAATGTTTAAATTATACCGAGCTCTAGCGAATGGGAATTGTAGTTTTTATTTTCTAAAAAATCCGTTACCTTTAAAAAGTCATAAAATGTATAATGAAGTATTGTAAGATTTTGATTGTAACAGAAAGTAAAATTATTATACTATAAATAATAGCTGCACTTAGGTGTTATAAATTATTAATTAATGTAAGTTAATTTAAAGTCATTTATTAAAATGAACTGTTCTTAAGGAAAGTATTAGCAATGTATGACCCCGCGTAAGTCAGGATAATATGATATTAAAATGCGTCTGATCTGAACTAATTGGGTCTCAAATATTTTACTGTCTTGTTATACAGTTGAGTGATGATACAAAATATAATTTAATTAGAAATAAATCAGAACACAAAAACTGGCAGACTTAACTATTCGCAACATTAGCATCTCATTGACTTTTCTCTGATCGTCGACGGAATATTCGCTACAAGACTCTCAAGCAAAACTCTTCCTTTAAGAATCTTCCCTCTCGTGCACAAAAAACTATCTTCATTAGTAAACCTCCTAACCATGTCACCCCGCACCCCTCCGTTACCTCCGCCACAGGCAACAATCCAACGAACCGCCCTCGGCGCGCGTCGAGCGAAAGCGAAATTAAAGGAACAAGCGACTTCCCTAAATTAATCTCCTCGTAATGAGGCAGGCCAAGTTTTGTTATTAGAGGGATTTAAATAAACGCTTTAAAACAACTTGCGAAGGGCGTGCGTGCGGTCTGCAGCTGACAGCCGCAAGGGTTCCCCTGTGCCACGGAATTGCAACATGGCCTGCCGGAACCCTCCTCCACTTCTTGCACAGGACTTCGATCAGTTAGCTTGTTATTAGCTTCCTTGGCGTGAAGTCTCTATGAATCGCTCGACCCTCCATCATAACAGGTCAATAATGGATCAAAATTTTCGACATATCTCCGAAGATAATTGAGATATTATCTCGACTTTTCTAAGTATTATTGTGAAATCTAGTATCTAAAAATTAATTTCTGGAACTTTTGTTATTTTACTTTTTAATGATGGATAATAGTTGGTGCATTTTACTGAGTAATAATACTAACGTAAATTATTAAAGATTAAGCATTAGAAGAAAATGTTTCTTTGAAAAATCAAACATCAAACATCAAACATAGAATTTTTATTAGATTTGATGCACGTTTAACTACACAAATCTCTTGAATTCAGTACTCAAGAAAACTTCTAGAAGTTCAAGTATAGAAAGACTCTTGCAACTTATAAAATTCTAATTATTCCATCATGAGTTATGCGTACTACGTTTTCAGATGCGTCAGTGTGGTATGTGGACATCCCTGGGGATAGAATACAACATTCACTCACTGTAAGAGCGTCTCTCTTGCGTATTACACAAAAGCAGTGTGTTGCTGATTCAGTCTTTCTTTTCCTTTCATAACAATCTCAATTATCATATACTTTATTCCTTGTAGGAATTAACCATATCTATTCTTTTCTTCCCCCCGGGGGACTTACATCTAGTAAGTACGTGTTTGGCAAACACGGGGCCCCGAGCTGAGTCTTGTATTACTTCCACTTAATTGTGTGAGGCTCCTTCCTTTCTCTTTCGTGACCTTCCTTGGTCACCTCTTGTTCTTTTTGATCCCGACGCTATTAGGGCTAGAGTATCTTTCATTTTCCTCATTTTTTCTTCCCTCTTATTTCTTGTCCTACTCCTCATTTTTTGTCCCCCCTTATTCTTTGCCCCCCTCATGTTATGTCCCCCCTCATTTTTTGTCCCCCCCCTCATTTGTTTGTCCTCAGTGTTTTGATATTTGGTTTTGAGATATGTTTTGGTATGTTGTAAATCAGGAGCGTTTTTTGTGGGTATGGTTGAGTTATTCGGCGAGTCCCACACGCGGGGAGAGTCATATTTTCCCTACCTGTACAAGTTTTTAGGGCTCCAATGACCTTGATGTCGACATGAGCCGTAAAGCTCCACAAAAAAATCTATGCTTTTCTACTTTTTAATTTTTGTATTTCTTAGCTCTACTAAAGCATTTTTCTTGTGTTAGTATTAAACGACAGTTCTGTTTTTCAAAATTAATTATTTTATTTAAAGAAAAAAATTAAGCCGAAGATATATACTTAATATATCATACGTTTTCTACATATTGATTTATTTTCTATTTACATTCTTTATTTATTTATTTTATGTCATTCGGAGAGATTCAGGTCATGAGGCCTGCTGTTCCACCCTACCGTTGAACTTGGGAAAGGGAATTGGGAAGGAGAGATGTTGAGTTACCTGGAAACTTACGGTACCAAACCACATTTGCCTGGAGTGATGGAAACCCGAGCTGGAAACCTTACCTAATTCGGTTGAGCAGGGTTTGAACCTACGATCTACCACTCAGCGGGATCGTGGAAGCGAAAACGCTATCTCTGGATCACCGCTGTCGGTTTTTACGCCTTCCGATGCTTTTTATAAAAAATTACTGAATTGAATGTGTTTGAAGTTTAACTTTTTAAAATTTCCCCTCATTTTCTGTTTCTATTATTCTATCCAAATTTTCTATTCAACTAACTTTTGTATGTACATTGTATTAAAACGAAACATGAGCAATCAAAGCAATAATGTTCAATACATTTCAATATTACTATACATTCAAAAGTGTCTTCACGGCAATCTTGAATTGTTTAATTCGTGAAATTTTATTTTAAAATTATAAATAGTTAGCAACAAAAATATTTAGTGATACTCTGTGTATCTCAATCTCACATAAAAAGGATGAATGGAAACAGCATCCATTTATGAATTTTTTATTTTATTTTATTTTAAATTTTTAAACGAAATACAAGGCTGCTGTATACGAAAGCATAAATAGTACGTTTTTATGGTAAGAATCAAGGATAAATAATTAATAACTTACGACGATCAAGTACTGGATCACCTGACGACGCCTTAAAACTAAGTCGAAACATAGTGATCTCCTCACAGAAAATATAATTATTATACGTCCATAAAAGGTCGTAAGATTTTAGTTATTTATTTCACCGGATTATATAATGGACGTTAATTGTAGAATCAAGGATAACGTTGCGTTTAAAATGTTGAATATTCTCACAAGATTTACAACCTAGGTTCATAGATACGGATATTATTCTACAATTTCTAAATTAAATAGATAATATTTTTTCATCAGATCCGTACTTGAGTTGACTGTTGGGCGTTGGGTATTACATATTCGAGAAATATGTAATACAACCACCGCCGTTCGGTTACTTACAATGGACAACGTCCTCCTGGCCATGTCAGTCAACCGCCAGTAAAACTCTGGAGTGAATCAATATCAGCTCATCTTCAAGGTAAACAATCTTCTGTGATATTTTCAAGTAAAGAGGCGGGCATTGGAGTAACGGTTACGGATAGGAAGGCAGCATGGATATCCAAAGAAAAGTACTTTGATGAAATTACTAAGTTGTTAAAATACTCGTTACTGAAAAAACAGTAGTTATGAAGTTCTGCTGGTTACATGTTTTCATATGTACTCCAGTTTTCTTATCTACAATAGTTTATTTTAACTGTTTAAGAGTATTTTTATATAATCAGTGTACAGAGCATATTATTTACATCGTATGCTGTTGTCTCAAGCAATATTTTTCACCTACTCTTTGACTTGGAAAACTTGCAGGTAGATGGATGTGGCGTCACAAAAATTGCCTTACAAGTAGTAAGAATTTATTACCATATTGTCTCGCTTTCTCTGTGAGCTCAAAACAGCAGAAAAATACGGCAAGTGAATCTGTAGATAAGCAGGAAAAGAACAATTTTTCCAACCGTTTACCTGGACGATTAGTTCTACACAAAGTCCTTTCGGCTCCATTTCTCTCAAATATTTTTGAAATTTTCTAAGATTTGAACATTTTTGTACAAGCAATTATTTTTTAGTTCAATGATATATTTCACTAACCTAGTCCACTAATCTACATCATGACTTAGTCATGTACAAGATTGCAAAGTTGCAGACTCAAGAAGAGAACAGAAGTAAGTTAAAATAGAACTGATCAATTTAATGATAAGTTTAATCCCTTAGATTAAGTACCTGCTTAACTAAGAAGATACTTAATTCGGGGTCAATCTGGTAAAAGCGTTCTAAAAATTCTAATTACATCTTAGACAAGCACGTGGGTAACAGCTAGTTGTCCATAAAACTATTCATTTACGAGAAGAGATAACTTCCGTTTCGTTTTCAAGATTTCCATTTATGACGTTGTTTCAAAATCATCTGGGGCATTAATGCCATAATAGTACTGAAGAGGGGCTGCATTCCAATGTTATGGACGCTCCATTTCACGTATGGGTAGTAAATTAATTATTGCTCAGAGATTTATTGTCCTCTAGTGGCGTGCACAAAACTATTTACACTGGCGCATTTCGTGTATTGATGGAAATTCGCTGCTATTCAGATATATCCCGGATAAACGCCTCGTAATTATTTGCAAAAATCCTAATTAGTAGTAGTTAACGGATATAGATTATAACAAATATCAATTCATAGCAGCATTTATGAAGGAGATCAATCTGTGGAGATTTTTGCGTCGACCTTTCAGTTTATGAAATGAGAGCTATCTTCATATTGTCTCGAAATGTAGTTCAGGAAACTGTTGAATGTTCAAAGCTGTCCTCTATAATTAAGAAATGACGAACACCAATTTTTAATATATTTTTTCCTTTGTCACGGTTTGTAATGCGATTTATTATATAATATAACCATGATTGCTACCAAAAATCATCTTGTTCAATAACTTTTTTATCAATGTTATTATGCATGTCCGAGTATGTGTTGCTACCAATTAATTAAAAATTAAGGTAATTTTTAATTCTGTTAGTTAAGTGAGTTAGAGACTATTGTTAGATATTTTATATTCTCATTAGAAAGAAGGTAGGAATTATATAGTTGAGATATTCTCTTATTGTCTTATTATTATTAAAATCACAATTAAAACCTTGTAGATTCTGTGTGTCAAAAATTAAAGGCAATCAATTTCATTCATCAGTTTTCATTTGTGACACACAGACTCTACAAGATTTTCATTGTAGAAGGTAGGAATGTTTTCAGTTCGTTCGTGATCTTCTGATCAATTGAAAAATTGCGCCATTTACACTGTAATATAAAGTAACCATTCAGAAATAAATTAAAGTGGGGACAATACTCAAAGTCATATAAATGATTTCCAAAAAAGCTTTCAAATTAAATAAAAAAGAATATATATTTATTGTATTTTTTCTTTATTGAAAAGTTTGTACCACCAATGTCTAAAAATAGGAAGAATTTATTTAAGCTTCATTGCTCATAGTTTGAAACTTTTCGGTACTAAAAAATTATGTGATCACGCGTGGTTTGTATTTTTAAGGAATTGTATGTAAGAAATTGGGATGTGGTTAATTAATGGGTTAAAGTTAATCGATGGTTTAAGTGTTCTTGGTCTAAGCATAGAAACATGAATAAGAGCCTCGACGATATCACTCATCGGTAGAGTTCGAATTCAAACCCAGCTGGAATCAAGGTATTCAGCTAGGATTTCCCTCATCTACTTCAGACAAATGTCGGTTTCATACCATACAATTCCCGGTTACTCTACATCTCTCCTTCCCCATCTGTCACCGTAAGGTGGATGAGCAAGTCTCATGGCCTCTACCTCACGAAATAGTTAAATAAATCATTCTATCATTTATCATAAAACATACGAAACAAAGCACAAAATCATTCTCAGTAGTGTTCATTAATTGTTTATATTTGGCCACTTCAGTAACATGACGCGCCTTTGAAGGTCATATAAACGTTTTTCCTTTTAGGGAAAAGGTGATACATTTCAAGAAACACATTAATGAAAATCGTTTTTTTTTAAGCGGAAACATATAGTGCCCTCCCTTATCCGTCATCTCCAGACCTGCAGACCCTCTATATAGTTTCACGGTGGCGAGCCACTGGTATTCACGACACTCAGCAAATTAAAGCTGAAGCTATGTAAATGAGCAAAAAATTACACACCTCACTGAACTTCCTGTGTTGAATTCAAGTGTCCGAAACAAGACATCTACACTGATCTCTCCAATACTAAGATTGCAGTTGCTTATCGCGGCCATTGCGAATAATTTTCTCTTCTGTATGTTAGATTATTTATTTCATTCATCTTCTTAAACACGTAATTTACGAGAGTCACTATCAAACTTGACCTGGTGTTCATTACACACTAATTTAATTGAACCTGTCAGGTCCAACCAAACAATTCCGATACACAAATATTTTTTAATGTCAAAATCATCTCGCATCGATTCTTGTATTGGTTACCAATTATTTTCGTTTAGAGATGAAAAGTGGATGTTATTTGTAACTCATTACCATTTGCCAAACCACAGTGATGTTTTACGGAGAATGACACCAAAATATTTAGTTTTGAGTTTTTGAAGTTTCTTTTTATCTTATTGGCTGTATAAAACTATTTTTGTACCTTGGAATTTCGTATAACATGCTAAAAATGATATTTAAGGAAGTTTCATTTATGCAATAGCCAGTAATAGAAACTATTATTTGGTTGGTTTCAAAACGTTCGTGCAATGATATATTTGTCACGATATGTATGTTCTATTGGACAGTTTTTAACCCAGGAGCGATGTTTAATCCATTACATAATTAATCAAAACGTCTTCGGGATAAAACTGGATGAAACTATAACCCTCGCGATAGATGTGTGATAGTCTGGTTTTCATTTCATGAAATTTCAATTATATGGGGTAATTAAAACTCTTGAGGTTTAGGTCACTAAAGAAGTGAAAGTTTTATCTTGAAAGTTAAAGTATTTTAAAACCCAATAAATATCACAAAAGGGTGAATATGAAAAGTAACCGATTGAAATAATAATCCATTAAAAACCAAATTATTTAAATTCACTTAATCGTAAATTATTTCAGTAAGAATTAAATATAATTATTTTGAAAATTTTATTTTGATTTAGTTTGAACATTTTCAGTATTCGTGTACTCATCCTTTTTTTGCTTTTTTTATCTTTCGTTATTCCTTATGTACCTTAAAGATAAGTGAATGGTTTCGTTTTCTAGGTACGCAATAGTTCATTGACCTAACCCTCACTATCGAGTCTAAGAGGTGGAAGGGCCGTCCGGAAAAGCAAAAAGCTAGAGACAGAAGGCTAGAACCCAATACCGTCGGAGGCCATTAAACCTTCGGAAGAACCAATGGAGTATGACCAATAATTCATTAAATACTCGACCCATTCAAGCATATTAACGGTATCTCCAGATAGAACTATATTTCTTCGCCAAGTTCTTTCCGTTGTTGGCAATCAGCTGTTAGACTTGCATCGAGAAATTGAAAATACATTTATTCTTCGGTTTGCGTCATGAACTAAAAGCAATTGAAAAGTAAGTTACTACATTGTATTCATTCTCGAAAAGTTCTCACTTTAATCGGTTATAGGCAAAAAAGCATAAATTGACATTAAACGCGAACAAAAGTAGTTCTCATTGAGTACTCCTGTTCACTTAGCAGTTTCTTCAACAGTAGCACGTCAACAATTCCCTAGATATCAACCTTTGCCACCTGCTTTGAGACTGAGTCACGTTGAGGACATGTTTATCTCGTATTGTAAATGATACCTTAGTAAAGGATAGATGCGTCAGTTTCGATCATTTACCTTTCCATACGAATAAGCTGTGTAAAGGATGGTGCTCCATTTCACTTTGGTATTGATACGATTTTATAACGGAAATACCCGAAAAAAACAATCATATTGTAACATCTTGTAAAAAAAGAAGGAAATTTATTCAGTTGATACAATTTGTAATGTTTGTACCTGTCGGTTAATTTGCAGTGATAGCCATAAAGACAAGTCCAAATATCACAATCAACAAATTATATTTTAATTGAGATCAAACATTTGACGAGAAGTGATTTATGAAATCGATATTTTTAATACGTAATTATCACAAAATAAATTCATCATTTAAACTTTCTGTCCATTTTGGTAATAATACCCTGTCAATGATAACGTTCATTGAGCGTTATATTCCGTCGTGACAAATCATTGTCACAGGAATTAATCATAGAACTAAATTAATCATAGAACGAAATCTGTTTATTTGAAGTCAATTATTATTCACGGAATTCTGTCGTTACAGTTGCGACAAATATGACAACATCCCGTCGATAATATGGAGATATATAAGTAAATAGAGAGACACAATCGTGATGTGTTCAAAATCATTAATTAATTGGATTTATCAATTCTTTATTAAAGCCATCCTTCTCTGTTTGGATGAATTGACTAAATCAAACTCAAAATGTTATAAGAAGAATTCCTGGGCAATGATTTCTTATATGCTAAATCCGTGTAAATAGTGAATGCTAGTTACATTCTGTACGATAATATGATCTTTTTCTTTTATTTAACAAGACATTATTGTCCTGAATAATGTGGCAGATACTATTATCTCTCTTCCGCTAGTTGTGGGTAACTTTCACTTGGTTTCGTATTTATTATTAACAATATACAAAGAGTATATAATAATGTACATTGGAGCATTACGAAACAAACGTACAATTATCTACGAATATTGTTTATTACTTAGGCGTCAGTGCTGTCACTTAATTGCTAACTCAAGTAGAAAAGAAACATTCCTTTTCAAATAAATGAGTCAAATAACTTTTTTTAGTTTATTAGTAGATTATCCCCCTTGCGGTCTTACGTAAATTGCATCTTCTTTTTTGAACATAGTTTCTTTATTTATTTATCTTCATGGAATGTTTACATGATATATCAGAAAGGAAAAGATGGAATATGAAGCAATATAAAATCAACACGTCTTTTATTGCTCCTAGTTCGATATTTCATTTTTCGTAATTTGCTCCGTCTGGTTACGTAGAAAATTAACTACAATTTTTAGAGACATTTGCGTTTTAATGTAGGATAATGAATTTTAATCCAATTTGCAAAGTGTTGATTGGAAAAGGTGAGGGAAGATTGTTATAAATTCTTTTTCTCCGGCTGAATGGAATGCATGGAAATACTTATGATCTCATGAAATAATAAAATTGGAACCAATTGTTAACTAATTCAGTTTTTCCACTTAACTACAGCGGTCTTCATGAATTATGACGCGTGGCATCGAGTGCGCAGTAGCTTCAGGAGAAGCATGTGACAGTAAACATCTAATAGGGTTATTCCATGTGGAATCGGACAAAATTAGATCTCCGTATCTCAGAGTTAGATTTTTTGTATATTGCTAGTACTTGAGTTTATATGAAAAATATAAAATTTAGATTTTTTACCATCCTTTTATCAGTCATCAATATTTAAAATTTGGATATTTACCTCATTTGCGACGTTTTGAAAGCTTCAAATATCTATATCTTAAAAACTATTTGACAGAGAGAGTTGAAATTCGTTATCTTGTCTTAAGATTTTTATAAATTAAATATAATATGCAAATTGATTATGTTGTAACATATTATTTTTGAAAAATAGTTCCCAAATATGTTTTGAATTTTCTATAATGTCGGAAAAATCTAAAATCTTGTATTTTTCATATAAACTAATAATAATTCAAATATACAAAACTGTTACACCACACCACAAGTCCAGACGCGATGTGGATATTTTTTGAGTAGAAATGGGATTCAACCATAAATACCACAACCCTTATGGTAGAGATCTCTGCCACTAGCTTGGTTTCCCAAGCAATCAAACACACGTGTAATAACAATAAAGTATTCCTTTAATACAAATTAAATTGAAATCTGCGTATTTACAAACTTGAACGAACTCTCAAATCATAAATACAAGTATGAATAATAATAATAATAATAAATTTATTGTCAAAAACAGTACAGACTGCGTATGACCACGTGGAGGACAATAAACTAATTTACTCCCCTGAAGTAAGCAATGGACCATCCCATCAATTCCGATGAAGGACCCTAAGGCAGAGGCGAATTCAAAAATTTCAGCAAAAGTTCCTAGATACGATTATACAGTTGTCAAGATAAGATTACAATATGTCATTACACAGTTAATGCTATCTGAAAACATCAATTATACACCGATATGAATACTGGTGTTAACAATTAATTCGGAAATCTACCCGGATCATCCGAATCTCCAAAATTTACAAGTTGCTATCCCGAAATAACTAACTGTTCCAAGTTACGTCATTCGCGCCTAATAGCAATGTAATTGAATTACCGCAGCAATTCTCAGTTGTCTGACGACCAATACTAACAATGTCACATCTCAAAGAACCTGGGTACTTCCAAACACTCCGCAGAAGTCTCAAAGTCTAAAAGTCCCCGATGATCTTCAATCCTCCCAATATATACGTAAGCAGAGGTCACGTGACAATGCCTTCGCTACCTCAATGAGCATTCCAAATCATCTTGGTCACCCCTCAGCTTCTGAGAACACTGTGTCTTTACCGATAGGACAGCGTCCTTCTCGGGATGGCCATTATTTCAACATCCGGTGGAAATATTCCATTCACACTGGCCACGCGCTTCTGCAACATTCTTCTGAGAGCATTCCTACTCAATTTTCAGAAGTACATGAAAACAGTTCAGCACTTACACAATGAAGGGAAGGCTTAGTGGCGGTTACTTTTCCTTATTTGGCGGCGACTGGCCCGTCCCGTAATCTCCTTAGGAATTTCCGGCTAGCAAAATGTTAATATTTCACAAATCGATAGACTGCACTGGTCCAGATGTTACAAAAACATTATCTGATTCTGTGAGATGAAAATCCAATTTTGTCCGATTTAAAATCGTATTAATCAATAGCGTAATATTCGCCTGCACACTTTGGCGCCACTGTGTACGGGATATAGATTTATTTCGTGCATATTTTGCTACCTTCTGTGCCAGAACGATCAACAGTTCTACGGTGACTAAACATGTTCGAAACACAGAGGAAAATGTAAGATTTGAAGAAGCCAACTGTAGAAACGCTATTTCTACATATTAATAAGGTACATACCTTCACACGCATAAAACACTAGAAAACTACCCCGTGTGACTCGCCACAAAAAGGTTACACGCTCGCCATAATTGTTTACTGGTCTCCAAGGCACCACTCAAGCGCCAAGGAACCTCCGAAACGGTAAACAAATAGAAGACTCCATGTTCCTGCGAACGACGCCAAGGAACCTTCGAAACGGTAAACAAATAGAAGACTCCATGAGACAAGTCGTCTCGACTGCGATCCCATAACGGCACTCACTAACCTGCCCCCCGCACGACCTATTAGGATTATTATCTTTAAGAAATGAACTATGAGGCAGTGTTAAGTCCCCAGGCAGTCATATGTTTCTGTTGAAACGCAACCTGATAGCAACGAAACATTTATTATCTCGTCAGCTTTCGAACCGAACACATCCGCCATATCGAAGTGAGCAGCGAAATTTTGCGCATACGCTCACGCTCACGCCCGAATGCCGACAAACCACGTGACATCTGCTGGTATCACGCCAAATTTGGCAACGACGCAAACTGATGTCTTACACCGTGTAATTATCAAAAAAAAACTTGGACAGCCGCCCTCCGACTCAAGGTTGAAGGGTGAGTATATACTTGCGACCCCAAAAAAGGAGGTTAGCTTTAGCAACAGACTGATGGGAAAACGCCCATACGTCTACGAAAGAAGCACGGGTTTACATTTCTTGATTGACTCCGCTTCGGACGTTTCCATATTCCCAAAGAAACATTGGAAAGCAAGTACAATCCCCACTGGACTCGTCTTAAACGCAGCGAATTCCACCGATATCCAAACCTTTGGAACGGCTCATTTGAAACTAAATCTAACCCTTCGCCGAGAATACACCTGGAACTTTATAGTGGCTGACGTCCAGGACCCCATCTTAGGAGCAGATTTCTTATCTCACTACGAGCTCATTTTAAACTGCCGAACAGGAAAACTCAGCGATCACATGACAGGAATCTCGACGAGCACAAAATTCAACGCGTGCAAATGTACCGAAATCAAAATAAAAAAAATCCAAAACAACGATTTCGCAAAATAACATCCATTAACAAATTCCCCGACTTGACCAAGCCATCCGGGAAACCAAATTGCACTCGACCTAATACAATGCACTATATCCCCACCACAAACGTGCAGACCACGTGTGACGTGCAGACCACGTAGGCTAACCCCAGAAAAACTGGAAATCGTAAAGAACGAATTCGAAAACCTGGTTCGAGCCGGCATCGTACGACACTCCCGTAGCCCATGGGGATCACCACTCCATTTGGTTAAGTAACCCGACGGTACGTATCGCCCATGCGTTGACTACCGACGTTGAATGACCGAACTGTGCCAGACGAATATCCGATGCGCCACATTCACGATTTTGCCAACAACTTAGCGGGATCGCAAATATTTTCCAAAATAGACCTTGTAAAAGCGTATAACCAGATACCGGTGAACTCATCCGATATCGAAAAAATGGCCATAGTGACCCCAATAGGCTCGTTCGAATATCTACAAATGCCATTCGGCCTTAAGAGTAGCGCGCAAACTTTCCAGCGGTTCATGGACCAAGTGACCGCTGGGCTATCATTTGTGTATACATATATTGATGACATTCTTGTATTTAGCAAGAACGCAGAGGACCACAAGCACCACCTGGAGACGCTATTCCAGAGGCTGCGAGAACACGAAATCGTCGTCAACATGCAGAAGTCGACCTTCGGCGTCAACAAACTGACGTTCCTCGGATACACAATCAACGCCAAAGGCATTAGTCCGCCAGAAGATCGAGTTAGCGCGCTGCGCGCAATGGACCAGCCCACCACCGTGAGAGGTATGCGACGATTCCTTGGGATTTTAAACTTTTACAGACGTTTCATCCCAAAAGCAGCCGTACCCCAAGCCGCTCTGGTCGACACCATATCCGGTGGAAGGAAAGACGGAACGAAGCTATTTCCATGGACCGACGCCCTAAAGGCAGCCTTCATAGACTGCAAGGAGAGTCTGGCGAACGCAGTAACCCTGATACACCCACGCAGCGACGCGCCGCTGGCACTATTTACCGACGCCTCCGCGACTCACGTAGGATATTGCCTACAACAAAAGGTAAATCAGGAGTGGCAACCCCTCTCCTTCTTCAGCAAGAAATTAAATGCGAAGCAAAGTCAAATGCCGGCCTATTACCGCGAACTCTTAGCAATTTATGAGTGTCCAACACTTCAGGCACTGGTTTGAAGGTTTCCAAATCACGATCTACACAGATCGTTAACCCACGCAAACCGTTAACCCACGCATTTCACCAAAAGCGGGAAAAGTTACCCCCACAACAACAAAATCAACTCCAATTTATTGCACAATTTTCGACCGATATACAGCATATAAAAGGAAACGAAAACATCGTTGCCGACGCCCTGTCCAGAATCGAAGTAGTAACATTATTAAATGACACTACCAAATTCGCATAACTCCAACTCGAAGACCCAGAAATTCAGCAATTATTAATTTCAAAACCGCAACGGTATACTAAGGAGACAATCCCCAATTCAGATTTAACATTAATCTGCAAGGCAGGCCGTCCCTTAATTACAGTGGATCTCCGGAAAACCATCTTCGATGAAATTCACAACTTATCACATCCAGGCCAAAAAACCACACCACGATTGATAAAAAATAAATATTTTTGGCCTCGAATTAACCAGGACATTAAACGTTGGACAAGCACAAGCTTAGAATGTCAGAAAAACAAAGTCCACCGGCACACAATTTCACCACTAGGATCCTTCAAACCTCCCGAAGATCGCTTCGACACCATCCACGTGGATATAGTTGGACCACTACCATCCTCAGAGGGATATAGATATGCCCTTACTGTTATCGATAGATTTACGCGTTGGTCCGAAGTCATCCCCGTCACAGATATCACAGCGGAGAAAACTGCCGACGCACTTCTACACGGGTGGATTGCTCGATACGGCGTACCCACCAAAGTTATAACCGTCCAAGGAAGACAGTTTGAAAGTCAACTATTCGGGGAAATGATGCAACGACTCGGTATCAGCCGACACAGAACATGCGCGTATCACCACCAAGCCAACGGTATGGTGGAACGCCTCCACAGACAACTCAAGGCCGCACTAATGTCACATGACACCGGGTGGAACAAAGCTCTACCAGTGATCATGTTAGGATTCCTCACCGCACATAGAGAGGATCTAAATGCCTCGACCGTGGAGCTCGTATTCGGTAAGACTCTAACATTACCGAGCGACATTTTCCATAAATATAACAAAGACGACGAACAACCCACAACGAGCTATGTCCAAGACTTAGTACGTAAAATGCAACAAATCAAACCAGTCACACCGAGATTGCAGACGCGACAGCCTTTCATCCATAAAGAGCTCAAAAACGATACACACGTATTTCTACGCAGCACTCCGTTTCGGAAAACACTTGTTCCTCCCTACAATGGACCATACGAAGTACTGTCCAGAACAGAGGACAACAAGACAATCAACATCCGAATCAACAACAAAAACGTACGAGTGAGTTTGGACCGAGTAAAACCTGCTTTTGTCATAGCCGACCCAATAATATCCACTCACACACAACCTTTTGAAAACATTCATCAAGTAGAAGAGGCCACACCGAGATCTCCGCCTGGAAGCCACACAAGATCAGGCAGAAGAGTCAAATTCAACGAGAAGCCTGACTTCTATTACTACTAAACTCAGTGGACACAATCCATCATCATTTTCACTATCCTTCAATGTAACTAACAATTTTTCTTTTCTCTTTCCCTAAAAGGATACCAGACCGAATGCTACCAGTACCACTAGCTACAAGTAAACGGTAGCCAGTATCTCTAGTATATACAGCAACGCAAGCGTAAAAGTCCACAACCTCTTTACTTTAAATGTGGAAACTATTTTTGTATCACAAGGCCAATATGTATGTACCGACGGAGAAATAAACTACTCCAACTGAGAAATCAATCAATATTGACTGACTATCATGGATGGTGAAATTTCGAGTCACTGCTCACATAGAAAACCTCATGCTATAAAACTACGGACCAGTTGCATAAAAAAAATATGAAAAATCTCTTTCAACTATGAATGTGCCAACAGAAGTGAACTTGACCATGGACAGAGACACCATGCGGTTTATCTGCATGACTATCCCAAATGGAAGTGCGCATTTTGAGTTGCAACAGACATAACTAATGGAGTTAAAAAAAATTATAATTCAAACCTCTCCAATCTCCTGGTGTGGCAAACCCCCAAAAAACTCTAAACAACATGCACAATGTTTCCTTCTCAATTACCGCTAACGAGATGAACCCAGGACGAGTCGAATTCCTACATCCTGCAAGGAGTTCCGCCATCTCCACACGACTTGCATCCTGCAAGGAGCCACCTGCTACCCTGGTCCAGCTCTACACGTCCAGTTCAACACTTCCAGACCCTGCATCCTTCTAGCATCGTCATTTCCTACTTGCCTCACCAGCATCAACATCCCTATTCGCTAACCACCTTGCAACCACCCTGGACCTGGTCCATGCCATCACACCCAACAACATCCAAACTAACTATCCACGTCACGATAGTTACACAAGGAATAAGAAAGGCGACGATTGAGCACTTTTTCCTTGAAAAAATGTCAGATCCGAATCTGGCATTAATGGGTCAAAAAACTCATGACAAGGTTTTTTTCCTCAATCGGCGGTAGTGTTGTAGAAACGCTATTTCTACATATTAATAAGGTACATACCTTCACACGCATAAAACACTAGAAAACTACCCCGTGTGACTCGCCACAAAAAGGTTACACGCTCGCCATAATTGTTTACTGGTCTCCAAGGCACCACTCAAGCGCCAAGGAACCTCCGAAACGGTAAACAAATAGAAGACTCCATGTTCCTGCGAACGACGCCAAGGAACCTTCGAAACGGTAAACAAATAGAAGACTCCATGAGACAAGTCGTCTCGACTGCGATCCCATAACGGCACTCACTAACCTGCCCCCCGCACGACCTATTAGGATTATTATCTTTAAGAAATGAACTATGAGGCAGTGTTAAGCCCCCAGGCAGTCATATGTTTCTGTTGAAACGCAACCTGATAGCAACGAAACATTTATTATCTCGTCAGCTTTCGAACCGAACACATCGTTCCCGAATAGTTCCCGGCGACATACCTAACTTTTGAAGGATCTTCACTTCAAAACTGGTGCTGACATATTCGAATGCTACATCCTATCCAGGCGATATTTCTACAAGCTCAGAAACTCTATCCAGACGATATTCCTACAAGCTCAGAAATACTCAACGCCAAGCTTCGCCTACGCCGAACGCCGAAGAAATCACATCCAAACGATATTTCTACAAGCTCAGAAATTCTATCCAGACGATATTCCTACAAGCTCAGAAATACTCAACGCCAAGCTTCGCCTACGCCGAACGCCGAAGAAATCACATCCAAACGATATTTCTACAAGCTCAGAAACTCTATCCAGACGATATTCCTACAAGCTCAGAAATACTCAACGCCAAGCTTCGCCTACGCCGAACGCCGAAGAAATCACATCCAAACCATATTTCTACAAGCTCAGAAATTCTATCCAGACGATATTCCTACAAGCTCAGAAATACTCAACGCCAAGCTTCGCCTACGCCGAACGCCGAAGAAATCACATCCAAACGATATTTCTACAAGCTCAGAAACTCTATCCAGACGATATTCCTACAAGCTCAGAAATACTCAACGCCAAGCTTCGCCTACGCCGAACGCCGAAGAAATCACATCCAAACCATATTTCTACAAGCTCAGAAAATCTATCCAGACGATATTTCTACAAGCTCAGAAATACTCAACGCCAAGCTTCGCCTACGCCGAACGCCGAAGAAAACATATCCAAACGACATTTCTACGAGCCCAAAAGATACTCAACGCCAAGCTTCGCCCACGCCGAACGCTGAACAAATCCTACTCTGACGAGCGACTCGGCGGCTTCGACACAAGAGACGCTGCAACGACGGTTTCATCAGCGCCGCCCTCTACTGACGCAGAAAACGTTCCTCACGCCTGCTATATACGTGAGAGGCCAGTTCGCACAGAACTTCCAATCCACCGTCTGTCGCTTGGTGTCACGCTTTTGTTTGGCTCCAAAAAACAGGTTTGCTTATCCACGCAATAAAAATCTTGTTCTTTAACAAACCTGCCTGAAATTATTTATTTTGAGAGGAGGAGATTCTATTCTGGAGTCAATAAAAAGTCTTCCCCTACTCAACACCAACTAAGGGTTAAATTCCGAGTGAACCATTATTTGAAGTGAGAATGGAAGTGGGCCAGTCTTGCTAGTCGTTGTGAGAGCTGATAACCGAGGTGTCGTTGTGAGAACAGTTGCTAGAGTTGAGAAACAACATAAAAGTATCTCTGCTATCGCCTGGGCGACCAGATGCCACCACCAGTAGCACTTGCACTTTGTTTGAAATTGGGGCTTTAGGACATGTCAGCGTCTAGATCATTAGAAACCTTATACTTTCTCTATTCGAAGTTCTGTATATGGAGCTCGTCATGTTTGTTTTTTTCGCCTAGCGCCACCTCATGACTTGTGATGACACAATGTTGAGTATGTTCAAAAATTTTGTAGCAATACCTTAGTTATGATCTAAATCCAAGAATCAACAGTACTAGAAAATAGAACATACAAAACATCAGTAGCAGAAGTACGAATAAGGTATCGCACAAGTAAATAATATTGAAAACAACTAAGACACATTACAAATGAACGCTCTCATGCTTCTGACTATGCTGGTGATAAACAATGTTCGTAGAGAATTGTACGTGAGTGACGTTATACTCGAATGTGTATTATCATACTATTCCTAAATGTTCTGATGTCCTGTTTACATTATTTAAATTTAATGTCCTGTTTGATTTTATTTAGCAAGACTATTTATTTGATCTAAATAATATGGCAGGTACTGTTCTCCCACATGTGCTAATTAAAGGCAATTTTCACTCTGTTTCAAATTCAGCAGTAACAAAATAAACAGGGGATCAGAATAGTTATAACTAGTGTGTGATGATATAAAATGGACTATTACGTAACACGCAGAATTTTCTTCGAATATTGTTAATTCTCAGCTTGAGCAGACGAATCAGAGCTGTCATTTGCTCAGACTCAAGCATCCAAATAATAATCCTTAAAACGGAATGAGTCAAGTGGCTCCTCTTCTAGATGTAATTTAGATATATTTCTTCAGCGCTTGTTTACTTTATTACTTTCTTTTAATTTCTATACCACGAAACGATCAGAATAGGTGTTGAGGATTCTCGATTTGAAAATTTCACTATTAAAAAGTGAGGACATCTTTTTTATTTGGAAAATAAGTAAATATTTAATTTCTCAAAACAAATATCGTTCACAATATTTAATTTTTGTTTTATTTTTTGGTACCAATTTTGTATGCCTTTCAATCTTTTGTCATGTAGGGGATGAGAGGTGATTCTGTGTGAAAGGTGGCTACCCCTGGTCGCCTTCGCCGTGTCAGAACCAGTGGTCATGCCTTCGGCGGAGAGAGGAAGGGTCAAGGAGGGTGAGGGTCTGTCCGTCGCAGAGGGCCCTCCGGCACGACGAGTGAGGCAGCGACAGGCGGCAGAGATAAGGCGTGGCGTCGCAGCAGTTTGCACACTGTGGGACGAAGGCTAATTGCCCTCGCTCGCCTCGCCTCACTTGTGGTTGTCCGGGGACAACGATGACGACACGTCTCGACCGCCGCCGCTGCTGCTCTCCGTCGACTGCTGTGGGCAATGCGTGGCACGAGGGATAAACACGCGGCGGAGGAAGAGTTATTGCCAGAGCGATGGGAACAGACAAACAGGAGGGACTTGGAAAAATCCCACATACCGACATTCTTAGTTTCAGAAATTCTACTGTACTGACAGTGTATCTGCACGCATGACCTTGCGTATTAGGCTTTGGGCGAGAGGAGAAGCACGGGTTGTCTAAAAAAACACTGACTCAATATCGGAATAAAAATAAAATATATCTTTACTAGATGAGTATTTATTGATCCCAATATTGAACAAAGGAGGTGAATTAATGAGTTAAGGTCGTGAAAAAAATCGCTTTATGTATTCGTTGATGTTTCGATTTTTTTTTCTTCCTCAGTGCTTATACATATATTAGTTTCTCTTTATCCACATACATCGTCCCATCTGTTCAACCATCCATTCATCCACTAAACAATACACATCCATCCATACGTCCACTAAAACACTACACACTACACACTACACACTCACACTCAGCCGTCAAATGGTATATGTACGAAATTAAGCTTATTTTATCCTGCATTGACCGATAAGTGAGCAAATAGATGTGCCTGTTGTTAGACTAGTAACAACCGCATATATCGTTTGGGAATTGTACTCTCAATGGCGTGACGAATGGAAGAGAGCTCTGGTGTCCACAATATAATTTCGTTTATAAATTTTCTTTAGAAATTGAAGAAAGTTAAATTAAAATGGCTCATTATCGTCTTGTGAATATTCAAATTTATTTATTCTAGGCCAAACGGATCAATCATACAAGTATGAAAAACTACAAATTGACTCACTTTTGCCAATCTTCCCTACTTTACTGAAAAATGGTTTTGTAAATATTTTCTTTGTCGAGTATTTTTACCTTAAATACAATACTTCATAAAATATCCTCTATTTTTTGTGCGAATAAAGATATTTTCTCCAACTTTATATATGAAGAGGCAGAATTGGTGAAAAATTATCATTTTTTTGCGTAGCTTGTGAAGTGGGGCCAATTGAAAAAAACTGATTTTCCGATGGTATTATTAACTCTACACCTCTCGTTGTGCATGAAGTAAAGCAGCCGTATAGCAGACATGAGAGCACCGCATTCCCGAACCAAAGCTTTGTTCTCTCATCCTATTCACAAGTTCTTCGTAGATGCATCGAAATTTCAATTGTTCTCCTGCGTTTTTTGTTCTTCCTCTCAGCTGCGCTGTCATTATTCTCATTGTTTAGCAAATGAGCATCGCTGAAGGTTTCTCATTTTTCCCAAAATAATTTGACTTTATTGCTTTTGTATGTATACTGAAAACAGTGTTCGTGATTTCTCTTGAAACGGTAATTCTTTGAAATTAAATGTTCCCAGGACCTCATCCATAAAATATTTTAAACGTCGAAACGACTAAAAATTTGATATTCATTGGATGGTTTATCGTAAACACATTCTACATTTCTGATCATTGTAAGTCAAGCATCATACGGAACACACCTACTCAGATATTACTTTATAAAAATATACCCCGATTAGATACACTTCGAGTTCTTGACTCATTGTAAAGACAGCACAAAAAATACAGAATACAGAAAGAAAATACAGAATCGACAGAAAATAAGGAAAGCTATAAAAATCTAATTGAAATATTTAAGAAGATTTTATTCTAACATAATTTAAAGTATGTTTTATACTTTGAAAAATAGTAAAGCATTTTTTGGTATTTGTTTCTTTTTTATATTTACAAAACAACAAAACTTTGGTTACAATTCCAATTTTTACTCAATATTCACGAATGTCATACTCAAACGAAAAGTAAATGAAGCACATGTAAAACGTTAATATAAAAATAGCTCGTCCTGTAGTAACCCGAATCAAGATTTAGTGTATATGTATTATCAGTGATAGCAACTGTAGAAACATGAAATAAGATCACTTGTGAAGTAATAAGTGTACTGATATAACACGTCATAAACATACAGCACTTGGGGCATTCCACGCCAAAGCATAACACAATTTTGTTTTCACACCGGCTTAAAACGATTTTATGTGAATTATACCTATGACACTATGAATTTCTGAGTAGTATCTCCATGCAATATTCTTTCGTCTTGATTCATTTTCACAACAAATTTTAGTGGTAAAACATATAGACGTTTCAGAGCACATTTAGATGATACAACGAATTTTTATTAATAATAAAAATTTCATCGAAAAACATTTTTGCTTAACCAATAACTGTGACAAATTAGGACTCTTCTAATTTTTTATTACCTCTCAAAACAAAGCTAATTCAATTATATTTAAAACGACATGATTCATAATTGCTACTGATGCAATGAATTTTAATAGTGTGCGCCGTGCATGTGCTTGGACCCTGAAAAATTGTAAAATTAAATTAATAAATGACAACAATATAGTATAATTACATTGTTTAAAAAATTAAATACTTCTTTTGATTTATTTAAAATTTAATTTTTGTATTATTTTATTTTCAACCAAACAAACCCTCTTACTATCATTTTAGAAACAAGACACTATCCCAAATTTTGTCACAACCGCTGCCAGCTTTATTCGCTTATCCCGGACTTGTGATAGTTCTAATCGGGAATATTTTGAACGGCGTGGAGTCCTTCAAATCGACAGCTGTGGCGAGGACTGATAACGTCACAGCGGCGACCGAGTAACGGACAACGGACTTGTCAGTTGGAATGACTTTTATGCTCAAAATGATAGAATCTGTAGACAATCTCAACTCCGGGCTCTTTTGCCGACCTAAATTAAGTGAAACAGATTCCACAGTGATGCTGAGGAACAGGTATAAAACGTACATTTATTGACTCGAAAATAATAAATAAGAAGATTCTAATGCAATAAAATTATGTGATATTTTACAATAAATATGACAAGAATTCTGACCATTTCCAGTATTGGATGGCCAGCGCTGATTGAACTAATTACGATATTAACAATTACAATTTTATCTTATCAAGGAATGGGCAGCTTACCGTAGAGCATGCCAGTTCGTTGCGTACAATATGATTGTCCATAGACAACAATTTAGAGGAAAAACAATAATTACATTCTGAGTTAATTACACCTTAATTTTAAATATCCTGGTGCAATAAAAACAATATACAGAGAGTGAAGTATTTTAAATACATTATGGAAGGGAACATAATGTGTGCAAACAAACTAGAGGTACTATAACAAAGTCTAAGCAGTAATATAAGTTAATACATAAATACCACTAGAGAAATAATTTTATTTCATTCCTAAGTTTTTCCTTGAATTTTTCAAAAATAATTTTACACAATAGTATAATAATTTTACTACTAGTATTCAAGAGAACTAAGCAAGTCATTCACATTCTCCTTAACAAGTAGCCAATTTTTAAGCTTTTTGAATCTACTTTGCTGTATATGATTATTTAGTTCAATGAACCATTAAAAAAAGGTCATTTATAATTACTCCCAATTTATAAAGAAACTAAACTCTTTCTTAAATCAATCAGTCGCATCAAATGCTTTTCGGTTGCGCTTTATGACACTCCTCATTATTTGTAGATATTTAGGCGACCAAGCTACCCCAGTTTTAATTTACAAGAACCGAACGATATAATGACTACCAAGTATATATAAGTATACTTTAGTATAACCATCCTGGCCCGGGTTTTTCTCCGGTTTTCCTTCGGGTAGAGGCGGATTTATCATACAGGTTCTCTAGGCTTTGTCTAGGGGCGGGTCTATTGTAACAATAAATCGTGAATTTAGTGTTATTTCAATTTTTAAGCACTATACTCAGAATAATCTATAGTTCGATAATAACTTACATGTAATTTTTTGCTTAAAATTACAAACATATTGACATTCTATTAGTATTATAACTCGCAGCTAACTTTTTATCTTATCTAGGAATTTTTGCTGAATTTTTTGAATCCGCCTCTGCCTTAGGGCCCGTGATCGGAATTGATGGGATGGTCCCTTGCTTGCTTCCGGAGAGTAAATTAGTTTTTTTCCCCTCCACGTGGTCATACGCAGTTTGTACTGTTTTTTGACAATAAATTTATTTATTTTGATGTTTTTGTTTTGTCACTAGGTCATTTGGAATGGCCTTCCCTACAAGTCGTTCTTTCTTAACTAGGAGGGGCAATTTAAAGAAATAAAAATTTTGTGAGGAGAAATAGTGCGGAAATACTGTCGTTATTTTTTGTCAAATAGTGCTCGTGCAAGGTCAGGGGAAATCACGGCCACTGTGAAGATGTGGCAGTTTATATTCTTATATCACGTTGTAGAACGTAATCATAGGTCAACCCTTCTGCTTTCCTTGAATTTTTTATTAAATGATAATCTCATGATATGATATTTGTGCTGCTTTTTAATAAAACGTAATCATCCACATGATATTTTGCAATACTACACCGAGCGCTAGTGCAGCCTGCTAGTCCTACAGTATGAAATTGAGAACGGGATCGAATGACTCAGTAAATAATAATTTGAATAAGGAAAAACTGGTAAAACCATGTTCCAAATAATCAGAATGTTTCAAATTTTCTTCACAAATTATATTACGATAAAGAGTGCACCAATATATTTTATCAAGAAAAGTGATTTTTTTTCTCACTGAACTCTTCAAAATGTGCGCTAACGAATACGTACCCGTCGCTTCTTCAGCCTCACGACGCACAACCACACACCTCACTCAATCTTTCAACATTCCTCTAATTCGCCACCATCCGAGAACGGCATGATCAGCGGAGATGGGTTCTTCCCCGTGTCCATTACGAGTTGCCAAAAAGCGCTCTTGAGCAGAGCAAGCCACAAGTTCACGCTTTGTGCATCAGAGAACTCTGACGTCGATTGGCCACGGACCGAAAGAGACGATCGAGTGCGGCGCGGTGGAGATGGGGGAGGGGGAGGACTTTAATCCCGACTGACGAGTGTCTGCCGCGCGGGTGGGCAGATTGCTTCTGTTCACACCGCCATCCGTCACTCCCCATCCTCCAGAGGCGTCGTCGTCGTCGTCGTCACGGCTTCGACGGCGCCTGTGTTTTGTTCGTGAGGTTGGAGATGAGATCCACGACTGATGCGCCACTTCGCTTTTCCCCTCCTTCATTTGCGCATCGAAATCCTTTTCTCTTTTCTGGAAACTACTCACGTGCTGAGGAAAGTATTTACAATGAAACTTCCCTTAACGCGCACTTCACAAAACAGAACATAGGGGACATTTCTGTGTAGCGGACAGTTTTTCACACCTCGTCATTTTATTTTCCGTTAACCTTAACTTCTAAAATGCGGACACTTTTCAATAGTAGACAAATTTTAAGGTTACTAGAGTGTCCGTAATAGAAAAGTTTCACCTTAAAGAAACATTGTTCTACATTAAGGTAAGCACTCAAGAAACGTAAGGTCCGTACCCAGAAATTTATTTTATTTTTAAAATGTGAATAAACGTTAATTTCTCAAAGATACCACTAGTCAGTGCGAAATTACACATAGTGAGTTTATTTGAGAATACGGAAATATAATCAACAATGTTAAACACTTCGTCAATACATTTTCTATGGAGAAAAATTTAGCTATGGTGTGTCGATTGCGATATAAAATAAATCTGTTTTGTAAAGAAATATCTAACGTATCAAATATAAAACCATTACGATTTAAAAAAAATGCATTTTACACTTTGAATTTATGTATTACTGCCAGTTTGTATGCACAGATTAATCAATTAGTATTTTACGATTCATGGCAATGTGGTTGAGTTTGGACATTTTTTATTAAATTTGGAACAGATTCCAAAAAAGCGTTCATAACAAAAATAATATAATTAAAAATTAAATAAAACAATTAAAAAATGAAATGACATACTGAACGTCTTGCAATGACTACGTGAAAGTATTGTCTCCCAACCTTTACTGTGTGGTGGCGAAGGAAAAGGACGAGAAAAAGTTTCACATGCCAACCTCAGACGCTAAGTATGGGTGCAACTCGACAGGACTCTTGGAGCTACGTGCGGCCGCAATCCGACACCATTAGTGAGGATAATCCTTGCATTCCTCTTTACAGGGTCGCAAATCAATAGTTTCGCTACTTCTTAATACTAGCTAAATGAGCCCGGTGTTGCCTGGAAGCATGAATTGATCAAATGTCTTTTTTCCTTAGTTTGAAACTCTTATGTTCTTACTTTTCTAATAGTTGCATTTTCAATTATTTTTTTCATTGCAACTTCAGTCACAGTAATGCCCACATTCGTAGTGAAAACCATTGTCCCGTATTCACCTCACCCAAAATTAAGGTTCGGAAATGTTTGATGTCTTGACATTAAGATGCACTGAATGTGACATCATCACAAATGACTTACATCTATACAGTACTTCTATGTTTGGATACCAAAACGTATCGTTTATATCATCCAAAATTGGCACTGCAATACATTAAACTATAACGTATTGAACTAAAAAATTCCACATAATACCATTGGGATCATCACCCATTAGCTTAACGACACAACTCCACCCACAGGAGTGTTAGGGGTATTTCACCCCCCCCCCACTCTTTGTTGCTGAACTTGTACTTAATAGCATAGTGTCACAATTCATCTACGCGGTCCCGAAAACTATTAAATCGAATATAATATTGAACATTTTTTATTATTTTTACATACCCCCTCACCACTCTACCCATACGTGATCTAGGTATGTTTTCTCTCGTCCCCATGGTTACTGTACCCTACATATTAGCAGAAGTGACCATATTCACTTCAATGACCCGGAAAACTATGGATCCGTCCCTCATATTGGCAGTTTTGCATTATTTTTACACGACCCGTCCCCTTTACTCCTATGAGTATTTTTCTTATGGTTTGATCATGGAATTAAACAGCATTAATGGAGTAAAAATATTTAATCAAAATGTACATAGAAAAATTGGTATGTATACTCACAATGGGTAAGAGTATGCGACATTGAATTTTAATTAATTAATTCAAAGTCTCTTGGATTTAAGATAGTCCCAATATTTTCTAAAAGATAATTTGGTCTTGTAGATATATTTGCACTTTTAAAACATTGTAGAAAAAAATATTCAAGGAAATATTTTTAATAACACATGTTGCGACTTTGGTTACAAAAAGAAACATAGGTCAAGTGAATAGTCTATGAACTCGACGCTCATTTATGCAAATTGGTGATATCTCTCGATAGTTGGGCTTCTGTGAATTATTTACTGGAACCTCATAGGTTTATTAAAAAATTACGCCTTCGAGTTTTAAAAAAAACGGGAAAAGAAGCGGATGAACATTGTATTGATAAAAGAGCCTCGAATATTTTAGAAATGCACAGAAACTTTATTCAATGTTTCCTTGCCAGAACAATTTCAAATAGCCTTACGTCCAATCGACTAAGATGGACGATCGATGTCTGCGGTTCGGTGCGTGATCGACTGTGACATCACGCATTAGCGCGAAAGTATGTTTCGACTGACAGACATTCATCGTCATTGACTGGACACACTCATCTGGCTCAAAAATCTTCTCGAATTGTCTTCAGCCGGGAACCACATATCTCGTTGACCTCATCACAAGCAATCGCCCTTTGAGACGATTTTCCTGCCAAACCACCACGTGCTCACCTGATAGCATGGTTTTCACCATTAACTACAGGAGCTTCAACATCAACTGAACTACAACTCACATCATCAAATCAACATCAATCGCTGTTTAGGCTGCACAACGAGGTATTTGGAGAATCACTTCATCGCTGCACCTCATCCAGACTTTATCGAGCACTCAGTTTTGTATTCCTTCATTTGAATTCCTTATTTTAAGGATTATTTTGCTACTTTCAATTTCATGTTATTAAATTATTTTCTTGACACTTCGATTGCTCAACTTCCATCTCAACCACCTTCATATTTTTGGACCTTTTGGTTCTCTTATTGCAAATGTACCTAAGTTTTCCCCAAAATACTGTACAACGCATTTGTAACATAGAAATAAAGTTATTGTCAACCGAAAAAATATTTATTATGACAAAGCGACTTTCGACAATTATGTTGTCATTTTCAGTGGCCTATGATACAGAAATATATGTAGCGACAAGTAAAAATGATATTAATAATAATAATAATAATAATAGCAATATACAAAATATATATTAAAATAGAGAGGAGTATGTTGTAGTTAATAATAATCAGAGAAAATTTAATACTAATTGGTTTCAGATATATAAAATAACTGGAAGATAAATGATTCTTTGGAAAAAAATTTGCCATTGAAGGTCGCTGAAGTAGGCCACTGAAGATGACGATATAAGTTGTCAAAAGCCGCTGTGGCAAAATAAATATTTTTTCGGTTGACAATAACTATCTTTCTACTGTAAGTTAAAACTTAATACACCTTCATTACACATTTATAATATTTGTAACACCCGAACTAAGTTACTCTGTAATTATATTATAGTCACATGACTTCGTTGAACTATTCTATACATTGTAGTGACAAGAACGTTCTATCGCCAACATTATATCTGACTTTAAATCACTTGATCATGAGAATTCGTCCGTGAGTACCTTAGGAAGGCCGTAGTTCGACCCTTGAAAGTGTTACAAGGAATTGAAATGAACAATGATCCTAGGTACGAGTTTATGCGTTCTTAATTTAAATCTGTATGTGATACCTAGAATATAGATATTTCCATACATTACTCATTGTATTACTCATAATTCAAATTAAATCAGACGGAAGTAAAGAAAACTTATTTTTGTACCTTTGAAGACAAAAAATATAGCATGATAAATTAAAGGTCATTAATCTGTTGCTCATAGTTTTATTCTTGCTAGGCAGATTAACAGATTAATGACCTTTAATTTATCATTCCTTAGTAATGTTACCAACATTCCACAACTACCAAGTAAAATATATAGCGTATTAAAATTTCACACAAAAGAACGCTAATAATTCCGAATGCAAAGAAAACTGATCCACAAGAATGGATTAGACTATTAGCAATCCTACAGGAAGTGGAATCCCTATGACAGCATTGGATGACAAAGTATATCAAAATTCAGAAGAAGTATATCAATGGAGGATCCAAGGTACAAATCTCTTCTATTCTATTTAATCTTTTTTTTAAAATCTGTATTAGACGTTATAATCACTATCGGAAAGTTACCACTCTACGAAATGACACAAGCTAGTGCGATGTTTAAGCTGCATCATTCAACTTCAAAGTAAGTATTTCAACTCTTAAAAAAACGAATGCGTGGCAAATAAAAATGAATAGATAGTTGTTGTTTTTTACGTTTTACGTATCACATAATTAACAAATCATATGAAAACTTACATTTATTGTTTCAATATACAAAACGACAGTGTAAATGTAAAAGTGACATTATTAAAAAGAAGAAGAAAACAAAATATTATCCTGTTCCATAACTATTGTTTAAGTATCTCTCTTAAATTGAAAGGTAATATTTTTGTTGTATCTTCAATATTTCAGTTACATTCCCAAATATTTATTTCGTTTTTTTTATTCATTGAAAAAATGAAATGAACAAAAATATTTCATGAAACCTGCTGTTTCTCAATCTCATAACTATTGTGTATTACGGAACCGTATAGTGAAGGCACTTTTCCTATTCATTGGTAAAATTATCTGATATTGGCTTTGGCCATTGTCACAACAAAATATTAATGTAGTATTGTATGCTGGGAGGAGTGATGTATGGACTTTTATCGTTAGAAAAGTTACCAAGAGATCATTTAGTCGACAAAAAATGTGAGCAGCTTTGGATTATTTTTTAGAAATACGTCATTCATTCTGCAAGCAAGAGAAGGAAAGGAAAGAGTGAACCATGAAAGCAGGTAAAGCAGGTTTCACACTACATTCTTTACTTAACGTATTTTATTTATTTCAGCATTTCTCTCTGAATTGCGTAGCACATTCTATCTCAAATTTAATTTATTTTAACATTCCACTCCCGTTTCCTAAAAAACAGCAGAATACGCATCCCACACATACCTCATGATCTAGAGATATAAATTGTGTTTTTTCACCACCAAACGTGCATTTCATGTGCCTTGTGACATTTTTGGGAAGAAACGCGCATTTAATAAACTGTCTTGTTAACGCAACACTTTTTGTTCTTGTAGATTCGCATGATATATCAGCAACAAGAATGGCAGACCCATTAGTTAGCTTATAAAACGCACAATGTAATTTGGTCAGCTTAATTTGTAACCTGCCACGATTGTATTCGCGCACGAGACATGAAATACTTCAATGAAGCGTGAAAAATAATTAGTGTGACAACTGAATAGAAATCTCCTGGGTCATGTACAAAATAAAATTGAGACAAAACTCCAAATTCGATGTAATTTGATCCCGTAAAAGGCACGTTTAAAGAGGTCCAATGTTTTTCTTTGCAGTAAAATATATTAGTTAAAAATTGTATCAGAATAATGTGATGCTTTAAACTTCGTTCAGAAAATAAAATTGATCATCACAAAAGATTTAAATGTAAATGAAATAGTTAAGTTTACGATATATAATCAAGAAAATTTATAAAAAATTAAGTATGGTTTGGGCCGAATGAAGCTATTACAAAGATTGTAACAATTTACATAATATGTAATTTTTAATACTCCTATACTCAGAACGATCATTAAAACCATTCGTATCAAACATCCTCTATAGTCCAAAACAGCGTTCACAATTGATTTCACTTTCGTCGCATCAACTCACTTATTGGAATGTAAGACACTGTTTTATTCGGCTTATCTGAAAGTACATGAATGAAAATAAATTAATTGGTAACCTACGAAAATTGCCACCATTTTAAAAAAATTCCTATCCTTATTCATGGTTTGTAGTTCAACGTAGCTCTCATTTCGGAATTGGAATTATCAAAGAATCTATTTTTTAAATTTCATTTCCATGGCGTATGTTTGGCTTCTACAAAACGAGATTCATCACTTTTTATTAGTTCTCGTTCTATTATTGTGATCAACGCACAGCGCAACTTAGCCGCCTTTCAGCGTTACCGTCGCTGCCTCGAGGAGACATGGGCGGATCTCAATCCACGCCAAGTAATTCTCTATGTACGCAATTTTATTTACATATTCCATGAAAATTCGGGGTATCCTCTCCTTCCATGCAGACACATCTCACATTTTCATTATTTCCAATTTTGTGTAGGTATATTTTGAAATTACCATGTACTGTTAAGAACTCTACCATATATTTTTTTGCATTTACCCATTTTCTATTCTTCTCTACATATGTCATGATCGGTATGTAAATACTAATGTCATTCATCTCTATGCTCCCCTTCTGTTGTAACATCCTTCCATACTTTAATTTTTGCACGTATAAGTCCAATGGTATGACTCCTGTCAGTATGTTCAACGACTCCATTGACTCAGTTTTATATGCTCCCGTCATTTGGAACAAGCATATCTTCTCAATTGATCATAATTTTATCGCAAATTGCTGTGTTTCTACCCTTTCCGACCATATTTGACAGTCATGCGTAATTATTGGTCTAATTGCTCCTGTATCAAAGAATGTACTGTATAATCTAGGATTCAATGATGGATATCTGTACGTATTCGTAGTACAATAATAACTGCTCGTACATTGGGTGTAAAATGGATTAAAAGTAACATTTTTACGAAATTAGAAGTAATATGAATACTCAAATAAAAAAAATGAGATGAAATTCTTCTGGAAAGTTCCACATAAATCATGACGCATATGACGTGTTCCGCTATGTGTGTTAGGTTAGGTCACCTACTTTCTTCTAATTACTTTTGTGTCTCTGCGATAATTAAACAAAATCGCATCTCTCATTTTTTTCAAAAATTGCTTCATTATTTATTTATTTATTTAATATAAAATTATAACGTAATAGAGAAAAGTCAGTGTTTACGTTTTAAGAAATTAAGGTACATTTCAAGAAATTTACAGTATCTTTGATACGAAAATGTAACAGGACGAACGTAAATGAAACCTAGTAAATTTCAATAATTTAAAAGTTACGAAAAGTGAATGAAAAATCCCCAGATATTTTTATCTGTTTAATTTAACAAGAATTATTTTCGTTAGGGATTATTCCTATGAGCGCTCGAATCAATACTGAGGCGAGCTCGTGACACAGGCATCCACGACGACAAACCGACCCATAAATACGAGGCTGCAAACGTGCTTATCTCCAGTCATTCAGCCATTCAACGCTTCGTGATAAATGGAGCCGTAGTTCATGATCCAGCGATTAAACTGAGACAACATAACGAGGACATAGCAAGAGGACGCAGAGGACAGGCGAGCTTAAGTGAGAGAACGTTAAACCTAGGTCGGGACTAATAAAGAACGTTCCAGCTCTGGAATTATGAAAAACAAATTAAAGCAGAATTTATTAATACATCGGAAATGTTCTGTATTTGATCATTCAGGAAACGAATGTACACCATAGACCTCAATAATTAGTGAGAGAAAAATATTTGATATTAAATCATCTAAGAATCTAATGTATTATTACATGAACAATTTCATATAAAGATGATCATAATTCCAACATAATTCTTAACGAAAGTATTTATGTAAATCTCGTATAGGAAAAAGGAGAAAATTAAATTTAATAGATAATCTTACACAGTAAAAATACTTAGAAACAGATATTAACGGATTTTGTGTCAGTGATAATTTCCACCTTAATATTCTAATTCGAAAGTGATATGTGAAATATTTACCGACAGCGGTGGTTTAGTGGTAGCGTCTTTGCTTCCCCGATTCCTCTGAGCGATAGAGCGTGAGTTCAAACCCTGCTTGGCCGAACTAGGTGAGGTTATCAGCTGGGGTTTCCTTCACCTACTCCAGACAAGTGTCGGTTCGGTACCACAGTCTCTCCTTGCCAATTCCCTTACCCAAGAGCAGGCCTCATGGCCTGAACCTCGTCAAAAGGTATTAAATAAATATTGAGAATTCCCCCCCCCCCTCTTCTGTGCCATCCTAAATTCAATTGTTGTAACATTTATTCTTCCAAAGAATGTCTATAGTTGTGTGGTATATTCATACTTCCATACTAATATATAAATGAGTTACGCGAAAGTGCGTCTGTCTATTTGCTGCCTGATCACGACTAAACCACTGAACCGATCGTGATGAAATTTGACAAGGAAATAGATGTCCGGAGTAAACGTAGGTTACCTATTATTTTTTAAATGAGTGATAAGAAAGATAGAAATTATTTTTGACAATATATGTCAATAAAATTGAAAAAAAAAGAGTTATATTCTCTTACGCTGCTAAAAAATTTACACGAATAGTTTAGATTTTACAAGAATTGTAATAAAATATTGCATCGCGTCATGCCACGAAAGCGAAAATATGACCGGCGCGCCTCCCGGGAGATGGTGTATACAGTCATGTCTTGCATTAAATTTGTATTATTATTAATTTGAAAAATTAGGATGCTGTACATGTTTTTAAAAACCAGTGAGTAAAAGTATTTTGATCTTACAATATAGACAGATAATATTTTTTCCTGAGTAAAAGAAGATAAGAGTAAAAAAAGGAAATCCAGGTAACGCCGATAATCAGCTAATTAGTTTATATTGTACGTAGTTTTCAAGTAGTAACTGTGCTATGCGTTTTAAATGACTGAGCGACCTGCACCCTCTTCTGTGCCATGCTTATCAACGTGCAGTTCCGGTTACTTCTATCAGAGCGCGTCGGCTGTAGTGTCCTCTTCTCAAACCTACAAACATGACAACACAATGATTGTCATTTGGGTTAAAAATAGATTAAAATTACTGTGTCATGATAGTAAGCTGTGAAGTATCTTATGCATTGAAATTGTCCTATGCCTTTCAACTTCTCCGGCAGCAAAGATATTTTTATAGACTCCAATCCGTATCTCCATCCTTATCTACTCAACTTATCAATCATCTAATTAATCTCTCTCTACAAAATTTTATAAGCAAATTCCTTCGTTTTCAAGTACAACATATTTTAATCTAGAACAACAAGCAAATATTCCAAACGGAATAAAATCCCGATTTCACTAAGATGTTTAAACCCCCATGATCAATAATTTATAATATAGAAAATATCATTAAATTATCTGTTACTGCCTATTTTTCTTACACCCTCTTTTTACCACAAGAAAATTACAATAAATTACAATAAATAATGCTGTATAATGCACGTACTGAGTAAAACACTCTAAATCTAGTAAATATAAAAATAAAAACACTGTAAATACGAAAACTTCTGTGAGACCAATCACAAAGTAAATAAAAACAAAAAATTTATACTTTTGGCCAAACTTAAGAAGTTGGTCTAACAAGGGTTCGAAAAAATAATTAATGTTATAATACTACAAATATTATTGCGGTCCGAAAATATAAGCCGTATTCTTCGCTTTTCATATTTACGATAGTTATAAAGAAATATTGTTCCGCATTATTTTCTTCTCTCCGCCACCGTTTATGTTAGTATGTTAGGGTATGACAATTATAAACAATTGTTCGGTTACAGTCGGCGATGTTAGGACTGTTAGACCCGGCGATTCCGTTTTAAGGAAATCTGTTGTAAGTGTGAAGACGGAGGCGATGGTGAAGGTAGCAGCACTCGCGGAAGGATATACGAAGAAAAAGGATCCTTATTCTTTGTATATCCTTCCGCGAGTTCTGCTAACTGCCATATTATAATTATCATACCCTAACATACTAACATAAACGGTGGCGGAGAGAAGAAAATAATGCGGAACAATATTTCTTTATAACTATCGTAAATATGAAAAGCGAAGAATACGGCTTATATTTCGGAACCGCAATAATATTTGTAGTATTATGAAATTAATTATTTTTTCGAACCCTTGTTGGACCAACTCTTTAAGTTGGTCCATACTTTTCTCATACTTTTCCATCCTCTCGAAAATTTGAAGAAAATGTTTAAGAAAATAAAAACGACGAAAAGAACAGCATGAACTACAAAAAATTTGTCTACTCAAGTCCACTTTTCATCCAAACAATGTGTTCGATGGTCTAATATACTAATAAAATTACTGCATTGATTTAAAAGAGACTGACAAAAAATTGTTACTACCACAGTTTTGGAAGTTCAGTATCGAGAAGGTTTGTGAGTTTTTATGTGTGTCTTATTACACAAAAGGACATTTCAGTATATTTAAAAATACATTTTATAAAACAGCGAATATACGCCAGAAAGAAAAAAAAGTAGAAGAGTTATTTTCTTCACGGGAAGTCAAATGAGATAACAAACAAATTTTAAAATTCATTTTTGTAATATTGAAGTGGTATTCACCGCCACAATGGAATGTCTGAAACGACATTCTTTACCCAGGTACACTAGGATCAATACTTATATTTTAAAAGTTATGAAAACACATATTCCAAAGCAGGCAAATATCCCGTAACTGACGGAGGTTCTTTGTCAGTTACGGGATATTAAATACTTATTTCCCCTCTTTTTTCTCTTATTTTCTTCTTCCTTAGGGACACTACGCACAGCTTTCCTCTTTTCATGACTTATAAACACGGACGTTATGAATGCTAGTACATTACGTTTTTAGCAGTGTTTCATTAAAGGGGAAATGCGTATCTTACTTCAGGTTTGTTGACCTTATTTCCACCCATTGAAGATTTTTTAATTAATCTCAATTTTTATATTTACTCCTTAAGAACCATATCATTAACTCATAAGAGACTCCTCCCTCGAAAACCTCATTCATTTGGTAATATGTAATATTACGTTAGGTATAATATAAATAACGTTCAATTCATGACACTGCATATTTCATAGTGAATTACAAGAAAAGTACGTAGTCATTAATACGATATTTTAATTAGTGATGATAATATTAAACGACATGGTATGGTAAATAATAATTCCCTCGGATTTAATCCTTAGATTATTCACCAATACACAAGATCTTGCCATCTCTTCTCTCGAAGAGTTAATCCAATATCAAGTTGGAACATTCAATGCGAACGGCGTACTATTCTTGTTCAACGTCGGCCTCCCATTCCTTTGCCTTTAATCCCAAGCCACTTGGCACCTTCGCGACGATTACCTGCAGAACGCTCTCGCGATTAAGGCAGCCGTAATCTGAAGCTAATCTTGATACCAATCATTAACGCAGAATGAACTTTCCTTACTCAAATGTCGTGATGAGAAGACAGGAGATACTTCTATTGAGAAACTCTTTCCACACACACCAAGAAACTATTATTTAAAACGAAAAGAGTCCATGAAATATTTGTCTTTCCATCACATTTGAAAAATAAAATAGAATAAACTTGCTTCACATTGAAACGATAATGTTCTTTACAACTCACTTCATAGGTTGAAGTATCCTATCTTATTCTTCCTTATCTACTACTTTATACCCTATCTATTTTTATCCTTGACTCATTCTTTGGTTTCCTTTCTATCTGTCTTTCATTCTCCCTCTCTTTCTCTCTTTTCACACTATCCCTATCTTTCATAGTTTCTTTCACAACCCTGTAACTTCTATAAATATATAATCTTATATAATGTAAATACTGTGTCATAACCTAATAGCTAATTATTATATAATCATTATTTATGTAGTCATTTATGTATTGTGTTATTCATCATTATGTTATTATACTTTTTTGTTTTGTTTTCGTTTC
Organism: Laupala kohalensis; assembly: GCA_002313205.1. NCBI lineage: Eukaryota > Metazoa > Arthropoda > Insecta > Orthoptera > Trigonidiidae > Laupala > Laupala kohalensis. Next base: position 836,240 of record NNCF01127368.1, read on the forward strand.
ATGTTCAGAATTAAGCCGCCATACTGATTAGGGTTTTGCTGGGTTCTACTCAATCGTTTAAGGTATTACATGGGATGGTTCTTAGTTTTGTTTCCCAGCGTTAAATGTAAAACCTTCCATTTCAACTTCATCTTGTAATCCAATGCGTAAATTTTTGAAGTGGTTTGACGGGAGAGAATGCTATATAGTTTGAGTCTCACCAAAATAAATACATTTTTTACTATTTTCTTATTATTTTCTCATCGGTTCTTTCCATGTAGATTTTTTATCGACAAACAATTATGTTTATAACGCCCACGCCAATTAAGTGTATTTCCAAGGATTACCTTCAATAGAGAATTTTTATATATACCTTCAATATACAAAATTATAACTCACAGAAGGACTTTACAATAATATGCAAGATAGTTTTACAATTTTTCCCTAATTTTGTTTCGACGAATTTTTTTATCAGTTTTGGTTGATTTTTATTATTGGTAAAACAATAAGTGATCGTTTTGGACGTTTCATGGCAGAACTGATAGTGGGTAAATTTGTGATGTGGCAATTATCAGTTTGAGTGAAGACAATTTTTAGAAATGTCTTGTAAATATGTATTGTTCTAAGGAGCTTCTCTATGTATTTATAAATTAAATCTCGAAGTTCATAACATTGCACGATGGAGATCTGAAGCGCGTTTCAGCTCTATCAGTAGATCGTGGAAAATTTATCATGTTTATCTACATGAATAAAAGGTTCTCCATTGATTGGTTACATTGATTTTTTTATGAAATAATAGGAATGGTCCAGGAATATTTTTCTTTTTGTTTTCTACTGTCAAGAAATGTTGAAATAGCAAGAAAGAAGAATTGAAGAAGAAACCTTGGTTACTGTAAAACAGATGTAATATGAGAAAAAATCAACAGTGGTTTAGATCATGCAACTAGACCACTAGAGATCAGTGCGGTGAGAGGAGGCAGGATCATGACAATGATGTTCACACTGATTTATTGGCAGATTGTGAAAAACATAGGAAGATACGAGCGTAAGTCGAAGATTCAAAAGCAACAAATGACATTAAACCAATAGAAAAAAGAAAAAAGAAACGAAATAGTTTTAAAAATCGTTTCTTCAATACCTTTATTGGTTAACGTAGTAAACAGACATGTATATATTTGATTTAATTACAAAGTAAATACAGTGCTATACTCCTGATAATTGCTCCACTTACGCCAAAGAAAACTGCTTGGCTTGTTCGGTACTTAGAAGTAAAAATCTCACAATTTAAATAGTATTAAATAAAACCTGGGGGTCTATTCTTACACACTTGCTGTGGGACGTAATGCATTTGTGACCAACGGAGTAAGCAAGGTCTGGATGCGACGTACCGTCAGCCACAATGACGAAATGCCTGGAACCATGCGCTCCTGAGCTGTAGTTTGTTACAGTCAACCGCCATCTTAACTCCACAATCCGCACTAAGATTGTTCTAGAGACAAGTGGCAGTCAACTAGAGACAAGTTATTATTTCCGTGTTCTGTCAGTATTTGTGTCAGTGGCATGTGGCGGTGGCACGGCAGTCATCATCGCCACTACCAGAAGCTCGCTCGCGCACGGAGCAGAGAAGNGAGAAGCAGACGCCGGTCCCGCTAACTTCGCGTTTTGCATTCGGACGACAGGTCTGCAGGAGGGATCGTAACGTGAGTTTTTGGAGCGCGGAGCGGAAGTTCGGTTTCGTGGGCGGGAAGGGGAGGGGAGGGGGAAGAAGCGACCCCGAGGGAGGCAAGGACGTAGCGCCACTCCATTATAGATCCAAGGGATTTGTGTGGCCGGGTAGCGATCGGTGGCGCCACGGGACGGAACCGTATCTGTCGGTGAGAAGGAGAGAAAGTGCGGAACAACGTAGATCTGAATCTCTTTAGGCCGGAAGATATAGGTGGCATGAGAGAGTAAAAGAGGGACTAACTACATTCCAATCCCCAGACAAGAAGGGAAATGAAGTATGGAAGCATACACTTTTACAGATAAAATGGGATATTTTTATACAGAATTTCTGATCACTAAGAAATGCGTGAGTCATGAAAGAACGAATGCTGGATATAAATTTAACGGAAGAGCGCAAGACCCAAAAAATAAAAATGGAGGTTATACAAATAAACTTTGGAAGTAATTTATTCTTTTTAACTGTAAATGGGGAGGAATTCTTTAAAACCTTCAACTTCAATACACAAATTTTAACCAATTTTGTTTGCTAATTGTCTATTGGCAGTGTCAGACCGCTAAATAAAACACTTCTTTCTTGGAAAAATATATTACTATTCTCCCACAAACGTTTCGAGATTTCAACTCATGTAACGACATTGATATAAACAATTGTTTAATAAGAATTAAAGTTTTTTGTCACAGGCATACGAACCTTTCTCGAGTTCTCTACTTTTAATTCTTTATTTCTGTATCATTTAGATTTTATTTATGTAACTTAGTTCCGTCTATACTAATGTTTCTTGTAATACTTCCTATTTGTGTAATTTTATGTATTATTACAATTATTATAAACATCAGGGATTATTTTTGTTGGGCATTATCAATGTTAGATATTCCTAGTATTATTGTTTTACTTTAGGAATTTTTAATAAAATAATTCACTAAGGGAATAGTTTTCGAAGGTTTGGTCGATAATAAAACTTCTTGTATAAACTCGCCGTTCCTGTTATTGAAACACTTTTCAGAGCGATTTTTCATCCCGTCTATGATCTTTATATGATGTTTTCTTTCGTTTGAAATCGTGAAAAATTATAAAATTGAAAGTTGGCAGTAAATTAACACTGAAATTAATTTTCTGATGAAATTTTTAAATGAAATTTGTCAGACCACCTCCTAGAATACTGAGCACAGATGCTATACAGACGTAAACCAGATTTTCAGTATCAGTTTACTCTTAAATGGATAGTCCATCAATACCGCCACTGTCTCTTATNTCATTTTGCTATTACAATACTTTCTCCGTATTTGCGCTTAAGTCTAAATAAATCGTGCACTTTTGTATTTTATATAAAAGTGCGACATTTACCCCAATACTATTTCTAATTTGTTTTCAGAATTTGAACTCACATACTCACTCACATATGTTATGAAGAGATTTCATAAACGTGCGTCACCCTCCAGAGGCTTGATTTTATCTCTGCGCCTTTAACTCCCGCAAGTCCTCTTAAACCTCGCCCTAAGGGTAACTCTCACGGCTATTCCCAAAGACTACTTTGGGGATGGTGCTGGAAGCCACTTTACACCTGGGGACACAAGGGGTGCTATCGAAGTAAATCTTCACTCGCACACAGATTTAATGCAAAACCAGTTCGGAATAGGGAGAAATTACCTTGTCCAAGAGAATTAGTCCAAGATACTTTTACTTAATATTTGCACCACACATTTTACCTCGTTTACGCAAATATTTACCTGCAAACTGAACGAAGATGGTATTCAGATAATATGTTGAAGTAAGCTCTCAGAACAATAACCTTGTGTGATCTTTCTTCTATCTGTCGTACATGTTCAGAAAATGCTCAAGTTGAGACTAGCACTTCGAGTTAGTCCAATCACTCGGAAGTGTAATTGTTTTCTTTACATTATTCTAATTGTTTTATAACACAACACTATGAATTATAATGACAAAAAGAAATGATTTAATGTATATCTGTTAGTTTGTAGAATAATATAAACAGTATTCAGGATCTCGCCTTGACTCGTTTGAAATTCACATGAGCATGTACAAAGCGATCGAGTGCTACTGTTTAGTGATTTTTGCACCACACCTCAAAAGGTGAAATATGTTTTTTAATGGTTTGGTAACATATTAGATGAAAAAGATGTAAAAAGTACTATGGAAAATTTACTTCAAATCAACGAAAGCTTCCTTTTATAATTTTTGTAATTTACAGTTGGTATTAGTTTTTGAGAATAAATGTTTTCTCCATTCGACGCAATGTATTACACCATGCATTATAATTCCAATTATTTCATTTAAATGGGTTAGGTATGTTTTTCAAGTTGAAAAATACCACAAATATATATATCACTGTTTATTTCTCCCGATTTAATTAAATTTTAGTCGTTGAGTTCTACCTACGCTAGTACTACTTTAAAGATAGTATGAAGCATTTAAATTCATACTATTCATAGCACCACATAGAAAAAAATTAACAAACATTTTGAACACCTTCAATTATATCCATAACAGGAAGAAATATTAACTTGGTGAAATAAAAAATTAATTTTATTAAGAGCAGCTCAAGCAAATAATTGCGTAGTGAAAAATATTTTTATTTTGGGAAAGGAAGAGATGAGGAATTTCATTTATACTTACTTTATTTTCTTAATTATATATTAATCATATCTATGCTTATAAAACTATTCTACAACACTTGCATGTTTATTATTCAATGAACTTGAAAAATATTTCACTCTTAGAAACAAAGCTTTTTTTCTCATTATTTAAATTCTATTATACAGGTTGTATTACTAATTCGGAATTACTAATCCGGCGTAGACGTTCATATATGTCCGGCATATATATATATA
>NNCF01127368.1:840830-869752 GCA_002313205.1 Laupala kohalensis
TTAATACGTTGAATATAGTATATTGATAATTTACTAGTTTTAAAAATGTTATGTAATATTTTATTACTCTGATGGTTTACTTTGATGTTCTTCAGAAAATGTCATTTTCCTTTAAAATTTTATCTTTTATCTCTTTCCTTTTCCCCTTATCTCTTATATTTTATGTATTATCTCTTTTCTTGCTTTAATAAAAATCAACGAAAATAAACAGCAATCGAATAACACAGAAATTTGTCGCAAAGCGTAACATTTATTTTCCATTAGTCAGTAACTGATGCTGAGAGACTCTGATAAATATTACAAGGAATTTTTTTTTTTTCATGAATTTTTGTGACAACTCGGGTTCTTGGACTGTCGAATGTTAAATTTGACTGGGCGCGGATGGTTTGAAGTTCTCAGTAGAAATTGCAGTAACCAAACATTACTGAAGCCCATGGAAATAAAAGGTTTAAAATTTGAAACATAAAATTAATAGTTTCTGCTCAAAATATTTTCAGTCTGAGAATATTTAGAGGCTAAAGATTGTGATATTTTTGATGAGTGAAGCGTTGAATACTGTTGTTCGAGGTAAATAGTGGAAACAATTAAAATAATAACTTTCTTAATACTTGTCAAAGTTCCAACAAAATATGCATAAAAACTTTTTATGCAAATTTTATGCAAATTAATGGCTTTAGTGTATTTCTCCTTTAAATTCAGTTAAAACTATATAAGCTCATAAAGCTGATACATGTTGCTCTTGCTGCACTGAATCCAGGCACTGGGTTGGGGTGGAATTTTACTGTTTGTTAAGCACTATTAAGATGCATGTTACAGGACTTTTAGGAAGCAAGTTTCCTAGTTTTACTCAGTAATTAGTAAAAAAATAAAATGAATGAAGTTGAATCATCCTATTCCTCAAGTGTTAAGCAAGTCTAATTTGTGAATTAAATTCGGAAATGACCCAATCATCTGCCATTTAATCCACAATCTATGGGGAGGTGATATTTATAAATAGTGTAATGCAGAAACGGAAGTTTAAGAGATTAGTATGGAGCCATCGTAAGGAAAACTTCTTTTTCTTTTTTTTTTTGAGGTAACTTTCCAACATCGTATGTGCGTGTATAAAATATGAGCTGCTCCTATGTCCATAGACGTGTACGTAATTGATTTTTTTCTTTCGGATCGCTAAATTGGTTTTAATTACGTTCGAAGAATAAAACAGTTTTAAGGGATGTAAAAGTAAATAATCACTATCTCGCTATAGGGAATACGGTCTTTATACTTGTAACTTCGGCCGTAGCGTTCCTAACTTTCGAGCAGATTCCACACTGCTGAATTTTTTTCACGAAACGCTACACTTTCCAAACGGTGACTTTCAGATAAATACTTTACAACAACTAGTTAAAAATACTTACTATGTATCGGATAGTCCTCCGCTACAAACACTGGCTTTACCTCAAAAAACAAACAAACAAACAAAACAGAAAAACTACTAGAACTGGGAATTGTAAACATTTAATATAACTAAATGTCCCCAAGTTCTGTCACTCAACCTTAGCGTCAAGCTCTGACCACCCGCGCTCAGCAACCACTCATGTCTCTTACTCTCCACACCAACACATTCATTAGCCCACCTACTCGATAGATCTCGTCATTGTTGTCCGAAATTGTATTCGTAAGTGTCCAATAATAAAACACCCACTGTAACTATCTTCTTTTTTTCACATTGTCAATCACAACAATGTCTCCCCAACAATATCACCTCATTTGGACCATCTTAGGAAATGAACATTTCTTAACGACGCAGACCAACACCAAAAACTCACTTCTCTAATAAATTTACTTCAAACTCCTCCGATAGCGTCGCAAAACTTTGTGACGTTACAATACTATTCAGGAGAGCGAGTTCTATAGAAGAGGTCCGAGAGTTTTTCCGCATATCCATTTCAATTTTTTTAAATTAATTTTTAAGCGTTTCCTAATAACAGTCGCGGATTGCAAAGGACATGAAAAGGAATGAAACTTAGAGAATTGATACACGCGTTTTCAAGAGAGGAGCCCAGTGCACCACCAAGAATATTTTTTCGAAATTTGATTTTTTTTAATTAGGCGTTAAGCATACTTCGATTTTCTCTCCTAATATGAAGAACTTTAAGTATCCCGAGCTTAAAAATTTTGCACACATATTCTTGAGGGTTGGTCCCTGTGGACCTTGAACGATCTTTTTCGAAATACACTTAAAAGAATGTATTTAAATAGTATTGTTTCCAAGCATGGACGTGTTCTCTTACACACAATACCACACATTCACACTTTGCAACCCATCTTAATCAGCACCAACACTCCTTCAACTCATCAGGCAATTTTAAAAAGATATTACTAACCAATTCCACATTACATAACAAGTAGAAACACTCTATATACATAACATTTAGAACTCTGTTTTAAGCTGAGTTCTTCCATCCCTCGGTGCAGTTATGCCGAAATCGTGTTAGGTCAGTTTAATGAAAAACAAAGTTATAGTCAACCAAAAAATATATTTATTTGCCAAAACCGGCTTTCGACAGCTTATGCTGTCATCTTCAGTGACCTACAATCAAGATACAGGAATATATTTAGCTATTGTTGAAATGGTCTTAACAATAATTATATACAGTAATGATTACAAAATTATGTATTAAAGTAGAGAGTACTAGTATCTTGTAATTAATAATAATAAGAGAATTTAATACTAATTGGTTTCAGATATTTAAAATATTATATAAATAGTTGAATGATAAATGTTTGTTTGCAAAATTATTACATGAAAAATTGAAATTAGTGATTTTTTTTTCTTAATAAGAAAAAGTTTTGTACGCAGAGAGTCTTACCTTCTCTGCCTTGGAGGGTGTGTGTGGAATGCGAGGATCTGTAAAGCAATTAAAGTGAATTATGTTGCAACCACATGGATAGATGTCGCTTATACGAAGAGAATGAAGGAAGAGATTTAATTTGAGTTGGTAACTTGTTCCATGCTCTGATGGACTGTATTGTAAATGATTTACTGAAGAGGATTATGTTATTTTTTTGGGATCGTGAGAAGAAATGAGTCTCGCGCGCGTTTTAGTTTCAAAAACTAGAAACGTTCAGTTAATTTTTTTTAATGGTCGCTATGGAGGATCTTGTACAGAAGGTGTAGCATATGTAACGAGCGTCGTTTCTCAAGTGTGAGTATACCGGATTTTTCATAGAATTCTGAAACAAGATCATACTTAAGTCGAAATAAAACGAATGCATGCATTTTGTGCTCTTCAGTGTGTAGACTGGTGGAAGCGGCGACACAACATAATCTCGGGTTTCAATTAGTTGCTGCTCTTGCTTGGTCATTGGAACAAATTTCATAGCTTTTCCAAAAATAAATAAATCTTCCAATTGACTATACCTTTAAAATATAAAAATAAAAAGTTGGTAAAATCGCTCTAGCCCCTTTGACTTGTATTCAGTGTACACGCCAGTTTATTTTATAGAGACGAATCACGCTTCAATGTAGTTTGTTAGTTGATCTCAAATTGCTTATTACATTTTTTTTCCTTCTTTATTCTGAGTTCATAAACATTTCGTTAGTTTTCAATCTATAATTTAACTCTTAAGAATGAAAGAGTTGTTCGCAACATTAAAATTACGATTAATATTTTTTAAACACAACCACGGATTTGAACCTTTTGAAACTCTGGAATGAAATTCGATTTTTTCTCATGACAATATTTACCAAAATATTATTAATTTTTATTTTTTATAACTTCTTTCTCATTTCATTGAGAACATTGTTTTCTAATTCGAAAGTTAAACATGTATTAGGAGTACTCTGTAATAAATGGGTTGAAGTTGATTTAATCCCAGTCGAAAACTTTTGAAATAAACGTGAGTACATAGGATCTTCTATCCTTCATCTCTCTCTATCCCTCTCTCTCTCTCTTTCAGGGGTCGTTCATAAATTAATTAATGCACTGTTGAGAGGGTTAGGATTTTGTTATTTTCATAAATCGCGTAGCGACATGAACAGGGTTAACCTTGTTTTTACGTACCGCCGAATTTTAAAGGGTACTTTTTGAACTTAAAATATGTCACTATTGTGTCCATGTATTCAAACGTTTAGTGAATATACTAAATTCTCAATCTCAGATAAGTAATAAACCTTTTCTAGTATTTCCATTTCATTGAACAAGATTCCCAATTTTAAGTAGATTTTTAAGATAAGTGTGGGGACATATAATTGGTGAGTACCGTAAAGAAACAATCTTATAATCTGGTAATTAAGGGTAAAGATATTATTAGCAAAATGTTTTCGCAAAATGTCGTTTTCACACATGTTTCTAAAAATTGTCCCTTTTGCTATATTGGACAGACGAATCATTAATTACAGAAGCGATTCAAAGAACATAAACGTAACATAAACACATTTCAACATAATATTAATTCATTACACCGTTTAAATTTAGATCATTCAGTAGATTGGGATAATGTTTTTTATTTTAGATCGGTAGTAAAATTAATACGAACGTATAATTTCAGAAATGTTACACATCAAGTTTACGAAATACACATTGAATTTACAAACTAACACTGATAACGTATCCAAAATTTACAGTTGTTTATTATGATTTTTTGCTTCGATGTATTTTTTTCAAATTACTTCTATTTCTATGGAACTGTTTTATTTGTATATTTGGTTAATTTGTTTTCTACCAATATAAATCTGACGCATTTGTATGTACGCTACATTCACCTGACGATGCCAGTAATTAACTGCTGAAACGTCGTGATATTTAATAATAACTTGTCTATAAAAAAGACCGGAAGAATAATTTTTCTTTAAATGTAATGTTCACGTTCCGTAATTTATGAACGACCACTTAGTGGACGGTAGTTGTGCTCTTCTGTCCCACAGTGCTACCACCATTCGCGCCACTCGAATCTCACCACACCTTAGAATACCGATCTTCCAGTGCATCGCACTCATTTTACTTTAACACACTACAGCACTGACGGCAATTTTAAAGAACTAAATTATTTATTCCAATCGTTCAGTGGATCCCGCAAAGTCATTTTAAAGCAGTCTGCAGTGGACAGTTTGAATTTAGCGTACAAGATAAATCCATTTCGTTTATAAATTACTTTTGAAATATAAAGGGAAAGGAGAGTACAGCATAAAAGCAGTACTTTCGTTCAAATTTTTTTCAGATTTATAGTTACTTCAAACGTTGTCAAGCAATTTTAAAGCTATTCGCAAAAGAAATACGATTAGAAAAAATACTGATTCCAAGTGATAAACTCAGATGTGTTCCTATTCTATAGCAAAAAATCGTAACTAGATTATCTACTATTTCGAATTATTTACTAAGGAAGGGGTAAAAATCAATCTGCAAAATATTTCTCTTAAATAGATTATGCTTAATATTACTAAGTATTTTATTAATTTTATATTAATTCCTTTAGAAATAACGATTAACAGAAAAAATATTCCCTATGACACACATGCTTAAAAAAAATTTCACCGGGAAGAAAAACGCTGATTTTTATTTATCTTCAATTTGGAGGGTAACGAAATCAGTTAAATTGATAAAAATGGCTACAATAAATAACAAACCGATTTTAATGTCTTTCTATGAATTAAAATATAAAACCACATACTCATTGGGAGAAAAATTATTCCCGAATATATTCGTTGATATTCGTAGTAAACAAAATGGCACCTCGTGAAATTTGCCGCCATTAATGTTCGTTTGCTAGATGAAAGTAATGGTTTGTTTGGAGGAATATTTGTAGAGAGACGTTTCTCTAGTATAACAAATAATAATATGAGACTGATATATTCGTAAAAACTATTTACAATTTCATCACGAACATCCACGTCTTCACCACCTTTGGTGTTGGTTGAAAACGATGTGAAGTACATTGTACCGTTGTTGCAACGTTTTTAATTTTTATTTATCATCAATGTACTTGATTAATAAGAACATAAAATCATTCAATTAACCTTGCACTTTACGAAATAGAGAATCAGGAATCACATACTACCGATAGCGGTAGTTTAGTTAGCATTATCACTTCCACAATGAGCAGTAGTACGCGGGTTCGAACCCTGCTCGGTCAAACTAGGTGAGGTTTTCAGCTAGGGTTTCCCTTACCTTTCCCATACTTATGTCGGGTCTGTACCACAAGTTCCCGGCAACCGAAAATCTATCCTTCACAACTTCCTTAACCCATGTCACGAATTAGGTGGAAAAACAGGCCTCATGTCCAGAACATCCCCAGAAGATGATGAATAAATAAATAAATACTACCTGCACCAATCCCAATAAAGCACACTTTCGTGTAGGCGGAGAAGTACATTACCTCAGAACAACTTTATCACAAAATGAATTACCATTAATTATTCTTGTTAATATTAATATTTGTAATAATAACATACTGATGTAAATATGGCATTTTAAAAAGAAGTGTGCAGAAACCTGCATTAACTATTTTATATAATAATCATCTTTACATCCACCAAGAAGTCATATCATCGACGACTTTAACAAACAATTATTGTCAATCTTAAATAACAGCGTTTACTCTGTGAATAATATCACGTCAATAGCAATAACTTCAGTAAGCTCTGTTCCTACTACTCCTGAACCAAAACACGTGATGAATTCACACGTTACGTCACTGCATTAAAAATAAAATGAGCAAATAAAGAAAAATGAGAGTTGTTGGGTGAAATTATAATTGAAACGTTGTGTTTCTTACAGAATGATAAATTTCTCCTTTCTTCTAGTTCTGTTTAATTTCGAGCTTCCACATAAATAAAATGAAAACATTTGGTTCCACCATTATCGCCCTCATGAAACATTTAGAACAGTATTACAACATGTTGTTAGAGAGAAGAGACAAACCAAACGAAAACACATATTCCATTGTGACATAAATTGAAAATCACAGAAGGTCAATTAATGTGTTATTTCAATAAACCTTTCTCAAAGGTTCCGATGAAACGCTGTTTTGTGTTCAGTCTACATCAACAGTACGCAAACCACGCAAAACGAACAGATTTATATTTCAGATATCCAATCGGAAACAAATAACCGGGAACCTTTGTGAAACTTCCCGCTTCAAAATTGACGATGTATCGTGACTCAACAACGTGTTTACTCTTTGCGCATTCGAATCACGGACATTTGAACACCGCTGCGATTGGAGTTGGCAATTGATTCACGTATAATTTATGAATGATTTGCTCTGAATTAAGACTTGAAAGAATTAAATCTTCCAAAACAAACGACAAGCGAGGGGTTGATTAAAATTGCACATCCATCGCAAAGATAATGTTAAAGATAAATAAACACACTCAAACTCGTAGGCAAACTTGAAACTGCTTCCATATTTGCTGGACCAATACAAGCCTAGTTCTCGCGAACATACCCCTATTAGTTCGTAACGAAAGAAAATGTAATATTACGCCTCTATTAAATAGATATTTTGTAATTTTTGTGTTATACACATCTTGGACATACAGAACAAAATATTCCTTATTTTCTTCACTACAATATAGTTTATTATTCTCTATATTTAAATGATATCACAAGTTTCGTTGTGTCACAACGCCGTCCTAGAGAATATAAAACAAATTAAACTTCTCAGAAAAAAAATTCTTCTTACTATAAAATCGATATTGTTTAATTACAGAATTTGAATATCATCGCGAGATATCGTATGAATTTCGTATCATTCGGATGTTGCGCGTTCTTTCGGAAAAATATATATTATACATAATAGAAATGTGACACAATTATATAAAGACTTTACACTAACACTTTTAATGTTATTATATTTCCATATTATTATATATGTCAGCTATGTTGAAGAATGTTCTGGAAAAGTAAATTGTCGTTTATTAAGAGATCATACTGAAATGTAACTGGCAATAAAACCGTCGAAGAAGAGATTAATTCTAGAATAACAATAGGTGAAAATTGTGTATTAAAATGAAATGTGCAATACAGAACAAGCGTGTTCTGCATCGTATCAGGTTGAGCTGAGAGAGAATTTTAAAGCTATGTTTATACTTTGTCTCCCTGTCTTCCTTTTTCAGTCTCGGAAAGATTGTGATGTTTCTTTGTACAATTTTTCTCGTCAACTCATTCTGCGTTTACTCAAACACTTCATACAAACAGTCATATTGGATTTTCAGGACGAGTTACAGCGAAGGGAGCGCGCAAACGGAGAGTCACAATTTCAACACACACTTTCCTCGTACAGTGTAATAGGTTCAATGCAAGACGAGCAGTCATATCATACTAGAAACCTACATACACGAACTTCCATTAACTACATGGGCAATTGCTCATAAAAACTACATTTTTATAAATTGTTTCCTTGGTACGATAATACTTTTGTAGCTGGTTTATTGCATTTGAATATACGTGTTGTTAAAGAAAAAAATAGCAATCTTAAATCTTTAATTTACCTCTTTAAAAATTAATAAATGACAATAAACCATAGATAATAAGATATATTAGGTGTAAAAATTGAAACAAAATGCATATTTTTTCGTAACAACTAATTTAATTATTAAATATTTCACTTCTCGACAATCTGTAGTGGTGTTATATTGCTTTAGCACTTATTTTAGCACTAAATTATTGCTTTAGCACTCCGGAGAGAATTTTTTCGATTCCACGAGGACGTATGTGAGCAANTTCGAGGGCTCCTGGTTGCCGAACACTGCTTTAACGGGATCCACACTGACATATGAAACATTAACAAATGTTTTTTGGTTACTACTTCCCATATTCCATTGTGCATATGAATTTTTATTAGTGTCCCAATCATTTCGGTTGTTTCTTACAAATTTTGAAGAATGTAATGCTTACAAATCATCATTGTTTGATGAAATCGTTAATACAAATAATAGCCCAACGGAAATCTAGAAAATAAAGCAAAACTACTGTCTTCTATAAAATAAATAGTTTTGAAGTAGTAAAAAATAGAAAAAATCACATAACAGTCACTCCAGCTGTCTCCATCATCAGTCACGAAGTAGGATAGTCACGCACATATTACTACGTGACGATGATGACGACAACCAAAACGTCTCGTATAATTTGTGAGTGACTGTTATGAGTTTTCTTTCTAATCAATTTTATAGATAGGAAATAATAATATAGTCCAAATCTTAAGAAAAATTTTGACTTAAACAAAATTATTGCTTTAGCACTCCGGAGAGAATTTTTTCGATTCCACGAGGACGTATGTGAGCAATCGCAGTCTGTCACATCGCCACCCTCAGTTTCCGCCGAGGAACGTCCTCTAGGGACTCGCGACGTGGAAATGGACACAGTGCGGAGGGAGGGAGGACTGAAGAACGGAAGGAAGAACAGTCAGCCACGTCCCCGCGGACGGGCGACGGCTGAGGACTTGCGAGGTGCAGAGGGAGGAAGAGTCTTGGGAGCGTGGGTAGGACAGGACTGCTCGGAGTCTCCGCGTGCAGAAACAAATGGAGAGCGCGTGGCGGCAGTCAATCACGGGCTCCGACAGCGGTCGAAGTTACAGGGCCAGCCGACTGAGAAGAATGCGTTTCATTGTCTCTCTGTGGAATGGAGATTAGGTTAAATTAAAAATCGTTTATCAAGGTTTTGCTCGTTATTTCATACACAAAAATATGGGTTCTCTTCTAGATATACGTATGTGTGCATTGTGATCTGTAATCAGATAGCGATGATACAGATAGCGGGAGAGTGGAGGTAGAGTCCTCGCCGCTTACACCATGCCACTGAGAGGTAGAGGGCGAGATCATATTCTGATAGACCTAGGTAAGCTAGGGTCTCCCTACTACAGACAAATGTCGGTTCGGTACCTTAAGTTCCCCGAGAACCCAACATCTCTCCTTCCCAATTCCCTCAACCAAGTCACGGTTAGGTGGAAGAGCAGACCTCATGATCCCAACCAAGACATAAGGCATAAAGTAAATAAAAAAATAAATGGAATAAACCTACACACAAATGTTTCTTCGTACAAACCTCACGTATGGGTGTGGTGGAGCTGAAGCGTGTAGGCGCAGTGCTCCCTCACTGCATTTGTTGTTGGCACAACGGTCCTTTACAAACAGGAATCCCTATCAACAGGGATGCATTCAATGTATCCCCTATCATGATCAAGGAGTTTCCACAAAATCGAAAGCACTTATGTGCTGCTAACGATTAACGGTGTAACAGTACCGTGAATACGTATACATTTCCAAGTAAAAACTTCAACCCAGACTTACCGGTGCTAGATCTCCCAGCGCATAGATATTGTTTTTACAGCTCGCATCACCCAATGTTTAAATATTCACGGACGTGATATGCCTCCATTGTTGTGTGTTCAAATTCATTAATTGTAATATTTTTGTATTTTGCTTTTATGTGACTTGAATTTAGCGAAAGATAAAGTGTAGTTCCATTTAAAAAAAGAAAGAAGATCACTATCTCAGCAGCTAAGAAAGCCAAAAATCAATTAAACAGTTAAACTATTATCTCTATAACAGGGCTTATTTTTGCGAAAACTTCTATATACATTTAAGAGATATGAGTTGTTAGTTCTCATTTACTCACTGTGTATATTATTTCTTTTATTATGATTATTAATATTAATATTATTATTATTATTAATATTATTATTATTATTAATATTATTATTATTAATATTATTATTATTATTATTATTATTATTATTATTATTATTATTATTATTATTATTATTATTATTATACACTTTCTTCTCGGGGATTATTCACTCGATTTTTAAAAAGGTTTGAGGGGCTATCTAGCATGCCTCATTCCTGGCTTCGTAAGTTAAGCACGGTGCGAAAAATACGGCAAGTTTCTAAGATAACAGATATTTGGATCTCGGGAATACGTTTTTTGGGATGCAGATTTAGTTTTTCTAAATTTTCTTGCAGGTTCTTATTTATGAGGCCATTTGCTGTAGCAACGATTGGTAGAATTTCTACAGTTTCGAGTTTATAAATGTCTTCATGTTCTATTGAAAGTGGGATGTATTTTGAAATCTTATCCATTTCTGCTTTGTCAATGTTATGATCTTCAGGATGGGTGACATCAATGAATGCCTTTCGCTCCCTGACATTATGTAGTATAATATTTCGTCTATTAGCTGGGACTGTTTTTCTGTGTATATTGATAAGTCATATCATAATATAAGATCTTTGTTTTCTATTGCAGGTCTTGCTTGGTATTCATTACAGGGCGTGGTCATTTCAGCTTCATCTGTTAAAAGTCCGAATCTTGTTGCAATAGATTGGTGTATAATGTTAGCAGTCAGGTTATGCCGGTGCAGATACGGTGTGTTAGCTAAATTTGTACATCCAGTGGCAATGTGATCTATTGTTTCTGATGACAGGTGACATATTCTACATTTCTCGTTAACATCTTGCTTTCCAATGTACTTTTTATAGTAGTTGGTTGCGATGATTGATCCTGGATTGCTTGTATGAATCCCTCCATCTCTCCAAATAGAGCCATAGCACACAGTCTTCGTGATAGGCATTTTCAAGAGAATGGGAAAACCTGCCATGGAGAGGCTTGGTCTTCCACGCCTTCAACGTGTCCTTGAATGTGGTGATTCTAGGAAAGTTTTCACTGAGGTTCATTGGAGTGTAACCTTCGTCAATCGATACTACTGCTTCGTGTAGTGAAGACATTTCAGATTTTGCATAAAAGTACTTCTTGAGTCCTGTTTCTTGACGATTATACAACACTTTCAAGTCCAACAAACCACGACCACCTGCTTTCCTAGGAATGTACAGGCGATCAACTGCGGTTTTAGGATGGTGCATTCTGTATTTTGTGAGAGTTGTACGTACCATCCTGTTTAAATTTTCAAGATCTGTTTGTGACCAATGAACTATCCTAAATGAATATGTCAGAACTGGAACGCTCCTAGACTTAATAGCTTTATTTATTTATTTTTGAAATTATTTCTGTCTCCAGAATTTTATTGAGGCGTTTCCAAATAAGGATTCCAGATGTTGTTTACTGTGATTTTTGTTTATTAGTAGACTTTGGTTGAAACCCTGATATTTTTAACTGTTATGAGACTTCAATGCTTCTATTTCACAGAAGATTGTTTGTACTTTTAATGGGACTGACAATTCTTCAGTTTTACATCTTTTAACATTTAATATAGTACATTTATCGGATCCAAAATTCATTTGTATATCTTTAGTAAATGGTGCAGTGATCTACAAAAGTCTACTTAGCTCATCTTTATTTTTAGCAAATCATTTTAAGTGGCTAATAGTATGAATAATTTTGCTTCCATCGAGAAGTTTAAATCCAAACCCGATTCATTGAACATCTTAAATAAAGAGTTGAGTGCGAGGCAAAACCAAATTGGACTGAATGTATCGCCCTGGAAAATGCCACGTCGAATAAATATTTGGTATAAACTTGTTGTTTTATTGCCATTATTTAATTCTAACTGTGTACACCAACCGTTCATGAGAGTTTTAAGTAGACTAATTACTTTAGGATGAATTTTGTATACGGCCAAGGTTTTCAAGACCAAAGAATGTGGGGGACAGAATCGTACGCTTTCTGATGGTCGATCCAACTAACAGCTAAATTTATTTTCTTTTTCTTTGCTTGGCTCGCTACAACCATATCAATTAGCAGTTGTTCTTTGCATCCCTGAGCCCCTTTCCTCTTTTGCTATTATTGCTCTTCTGTTAGTATTTTTTCGATCTCTATATGTTTCTGCGTGATTATAGATGAAAGGATTTTGTACATTGTATTAAGCCAGGTAATAGGTCTGTAATTTTTGGGTTACATTTTCCACGATTCTTAGGCTTTCGATAGGTGATTGTTTGGCATATGAACCTTGCATGTGATTTGGATTGTCAATAATTTTGTTAATGGTATTCAGTAAAGGAGTATGCAAGGCTATTAGGTACTTCCATCAAAAATTGTGTATCCGTCTGGCCCTGACGATTTCCAATTAAGCATATTTCTGAGAACTTCCTTCACATCCTCTAAAGAAGCAGTGGATTCTCCCATTTCTTCATTGGGTCTAGATAATTCATTTTCCAACCAAGCGGCCATGATGTTGTGCTGTGCAGGATGAGACCACTGAGTGCTCCAGAATTCTTCAACCAACTTCTGTGCCGGTGGTTCATTTTTAGTTGAATCTGTAGATAGATTCTTATTAAACCTTTTTTTGATCCAGAATAAATTTTCTATTTTCTACATTTCTCTTGTTTCAGATATTGTAAAGACGTAGTCGTTTTCCTAGAGCGGCAATTTTTTGTTTTAAAGTGTTGATAAATACATCTAATCTTCTCTCAAAATCTCCACCCCGTACAAACATCTTCTGACCTTTAAAAATTCTGCGTACTCTGTCTTTAAGACGTTGTTACACTGGTCGCCCTTATCTTTCCAAACTACCACTTTAGATAAATCACTTCTAAATTGCTTGATTTTGTTTTCTATTCTCCATTTCGATTGAGGTATTTTGGTTTCAGTACAACATTCGCTATTACTTGGTTTGTAATAAACATTTTGTGCCGAAAGGCGGCACAGTACGCTTGCAGCTGGAGATCGTCGAGTGTATCAAAAGTTTTTTTCTTTCAAAATTGGTTTATTGTGTTTAGGAGTTGAAATGTGGTTCTATTAGGGTGTATTTTTGCGGGGGGTTGTCTAGAATTTGGATCGATTCCAGCAAATAAAGTCAAGTTCCTCTCCAAATCGGACTTGATCAAAGATTGTTCTTCTGGGTCCATCTCCTTTTATCTCCTGACTGTTCTCCAGTTCGATTTTGTAGTAGGACTTCACTTGCTTCTGGATGAGGAATTGCCAATTCAACTGGAGTTTGCGTACATTGTGGATTCTAAAAGTGATTAAGATTCATTTCATTTCTAATCAAGTTCTGTTCTGCAATACTAATAAATGGTTTGCTTACTAGATGTCTTAGCCTATCACATATGGTTTGTTCGGAAAATCTACTTAAGTCTGGTCTTAATTGAACAAATTCATTGCATGTCTTTCTTCTGTAGTCTGTTTTGCTAGTTTCGCATTTGGCATGCCCGTAAAATATCTCAATTGTCTTTATGTTGCAATTTATAGCGGGTCTCTACAGGTGTCTTGTTAGGGCCTCTAGTCTTTAAAGGCTGAAGCAAACTAACTGATGGTAACATGGCATCTGTGTTCCGATGTTTGGAACGAGTTGTTCCAGTAGCTAGTTCCGGATATTCTATAGGAGTCGCTGGTCTTTCCGGAACTCCCATACTGGTGGTCCACACGCTGTCACACTTATCGCCAGCTCTAAGCACCACTCCTCCCCAGGAATCGGCATCTTATCCGAGGCCTTACGACCCTTACTTCTTGTCTCCATTAGATATAGGAGTATTTTTATACCGACAGTCAGGTAATAAGGGTAAGGTATTGGGGAAGGGTGTAAACGGGAAGATTTGGTTGGTTGACGATACACTCCGAGCTACTCAATACACCCTTTATATACTGCTGAAAGGATGGAGCTATGAGAGTAAAAGAAGGAAGAGATACATTTGTGCAGGGTAGGACAGCGGTAAGCTGATCCGATTAGTCACCTCTTAATACAGGGGGAGATCCCGTGGCGCTATTCTCCAGGTGATCCCGACACCACACGGGAATTATTATTATTATTTAATTGAACCTCAGTTTTCACTGTTTAAATAATACATAATGCGGGTATAACACCAAGGCATTATGTATGGCTTCTAGTACTATCTAAAAATCTCCGAACTATGGAGCATGTACCTAGCACCACATATTTCTGCATCTCATTGTAGGTACCGGGATGCAGTCCCAACAGCGTTAACCCTTCATGGAGTTTCTTGGGGATGACTCCAGTAGCAGAGATAATAGTGGAATAACGATGTTTTTTCCTAATTCCACATCTCTTGTACTTCTGCGGCCAGACCTAAATATTTGGTTACCTTCTCATGTTTCTTGGACATATTGTTACTTAAAGGCATTTAAATGTCTATTATAAAGTTTTCTTTACTCCTTTTCTTTATTACTATTATGTCTGGATTGTTGAAAGGCAAGGTCCTATCCGTTATTACTTCTCTATCCCAGTACAACTTGATTTCTTCATTCTCAATTACTGCTTCAGGTTTGTACACTACTGATACAATGCACTCAATGGAGTGAATCCAGTGTACATGTACACTACTGATAACAAAAAAGGGCCCATTTATTTTTCTAAGTCCCACGCTCTGACCAGTTTTGGATCTGTTAAGTTTGCAACGCGTCTCTCCTCCTTCTTCCCCTTCGACAGGGGAAGTTTCGTTCGACCAATCGTAGGTCTATTTGAAACGGCTCCCATATTTGGAAGACATCGTACGGCGGGTAAATCGTAACGAGATAAAATGTTTCATTACACCGCTATTAAAGAAATATTTTGTTTTTATTTATTATACATATTTTGGACTTTCTGTATATTCTTGACTTCAATAAACTTTACCATTCTCTATATTTAAACGACATCTCCAGGTTCGTTGTCTCGCAAGGTCATCATAGGCAATGTAAACGATATTAGAGTTTCTGTACAAAACGTTTGCGTAATACTGTGATAAAATATAGTTTTTAACAGTATTTGAATATAATTGCAAGATATCGTATGGAATTGGTATAATTCGAATCACAAATTACTTATAAATATTCCTATAATTTCTTATATTTATACAGTGAAGTAAAGAAATCAAATCTCATTGCCTACAAGTGATGTGTATTGTCGAAAGTAATTTCACATAATGGCGATTCTCTTAAGTTTTTCGTATATGTGAAAAGGAATTAAATAAATACCGAAAACGTTTGTCTCAAATATGAACTAATAACACAAAAGTTAAATTCTCGAGTTATAAATAATATAAAACTACTTAAGGAACAAATAAATTACATGTTCTAATAATATAATGATCTACAATATAGCACTGGTTGTAATCGTGCAACCTAAAAAAATATTCAGAGATCAATAATATGAAAACCTCGTTGACGAATTTTTTTACAATTGAAATACTACATACTCAACTCCTCATTTATAATGTTAGTATTGATATTCAGTATTATTTATTGATTTCCAGAGCAGGGAACGAACTATGTCACTTAGAAACATTCTTTGCGGGTATATAACTTTTTACGAAGCAACATGGATGTCACATTTGTGAAGACATTTGTGAAGATAAACGTATTAGTCAGACAGTCAGTATAATATTTACAGTAAATTTAATTCGATCGAGGCAGTTAACAAGGTCGTATTTAGTTTTATATGTTAAGTTTTTGTAACGTGTAGTTCCCCGTATTCCTAATTCAGTGTTATATTCTAAGAACTTGTTATTTTAAATCCAGAAATCTTCTCCAATTAACGTACCATTTTGCCGTCAATTCAACAGAGAATTTCATATTTTCAGAAAGTGTTCAACAAATATGGGATATTATACGAAATATGTTTTTTCATTGTAATATTTATGTTACTTATGCATAATATTTTAATGGCGTTCTACTTTTTACTGGCTGTAAAATTAGAAATTTAGATCGCTGAAATTTTCCTCTCGGACAAACGACGAAGGCGCGAATGACACGTAATTTCGATTAACAAATAGAACGTAAAATTAAAGAAACTTTTATATTTGATTGTCAAATAATAGAGCAGCAACAACGAAGAGATTTCTAATGAAACTCACGGAGAGGAATACATTTTAGTTTTATGATAGTGTAATATGCATTATGACTCTGAAAGGCTAAACTTTCACAACATCTAGGGTTTTCTTTTTTCCTTTTTAATGTTTGTAGAAAAAATAAATTTATCTACAATAATGTAGTGTAATTAAAAAAAATACAAAAAAGGAATACAGCGACCCTGAAGATGATTCTAGACTAGCATCACAACATTGACCAAGCACGATTAAATTGCACGATTAAATTTAACAAAAATAAAGTAATTGATTGTTTATAATAAAATTGCATAATTAATAGAGCATATACCTTTTTCTTTACTAAATTTTGTTCTCCAAATGTATAATGATGTAAATCTAGATGCTATATGAATAATTATTTATTGAAAATATGGTTTGGATATATATTAGACCCGTTTTCTACTCAATATTTTTAATAAAATACTTGGGGTATAATAACGAACTCGTGAATTTCTTTTAGTATCATTGTTTTCTTTAAATACAAATTATTTGCTTTTAAATACAATAAAAAAATTTGCACATGTTTATTGAAATTTTGAAGAACTTTTCTAAATTCCTCGTAAAATATATCATTGAACACTTTCATTTACACATGAAGAAACTAAAATTTCGAAACTGGAAGAGAACATGAATAGAAATTATTTTATAGAAACTTTGTCGTCTCGTCGGGAGACGAACTTTACCCTGCCACGTTGCCATGTATGTCGTAATGCTACGTTGCCGAATTGACAATTGCTCAGCGTATGTTTTAAGATTTTCCTAAGCAATGTGAGAGCATGAATTAAGGTTTCATTCATTACAGCTCCCAAACAGATATTACGAGCTGAATTGTGGTATAAACCATTTTCAAAAATCATATCACACTAGGATTCGAACCCACCTTGTTTGTGGTGACAGAACAATAATAGCAGTGATTTAGTGTTCTCAGCCAATTACACTTTTGCCGCAAGAGGTAAAATGTCCGTTGAAAAATTGGAACAAATAAATAGCCACTCAAGTTTGCGTGTTTTTGTCGGTTTGACAATGAATATTCTTTTTTTCTTGAATTGCCTCTTGCAACACTGCGGGATTTAAGATTTAATAGATTTATAAATAATATAACTAATTGAGTTGAGAGTGCAATTACAATTAAAATTATTTTATTTGATACCGGAACTTTGTAATATTTGTAATAACAAAGTGAAATTATACTTTGAAATTAAATTGACGTCATCCTGAGAATTATTTTAATAATTCGGCATAATATCATTATTTATTATACCTTGTTGAAATAAATTCTTTTAACTGCGTCTCTAAGTAGTAATGTTTCCAATATCTTATCTTATCTGATCAGATACGTTCGTGTTTCTCTGTGGAGGGGGAACCTGTCTTTCACGGACTGAGTGTAGTAATCTTGTGAACTATTCTACTCCGATGTGAGGGATACTGGACTCGTTATTGAGTGACCAATAGAACCCTTTTAATGGCTCAAAAAATAAAAACAAAGAAATCCCTAACTTGATCAGCGTTAAATATTTTGTGTAGAAAATGTTTAGTCTTATAGATAACAGTTTGAAACGAAAAAATATATATACAAAGCTAAGTGGATTAGAACTCGGCAAGATCTCTACATACTTACTTCCTAGTGGGCTCCATAAACTCTAATTCTCCCTCTACGGAGTAACATGAAGCCGTCTGATCATATGAGGTATTTCAAACCTTTCTTCTTATAGTTTTAGATCAAAGAAATAATTTCAACCAGGAATACCTAGAATTTGCGCAGGTGATTTACACTTTCGTTTTACTTGAACGCAAAGGCTACTTCATTTGAAGGTCAAAATATACTTTTGAAAAATATTCAAAAACTGTTCCAACTATTTTATTTTTCTTAAATATACGGTATTCATAGTGTAATTAGTATATGTTTAATCCGCATTATCGGTAAAGTTTGGAATAGATGCAGTGAAATAATTTCCACTCACATCGCGTACTTTTTCCTTTACCAATGGTGAGAATCCAAAGAGTGTGTTTGTAGATATGTCATTTTAATGTTATTTTTAAAGGAGAATAGAAGATAGTGTGCATCTCATGTTTCTCATTGTATTTGGAATCTTCCACCCACACGAACGTCCTTAGTCGCGAATTCACATCCAATGACGGTGTATCATTTCGCGGCGTTTTTAGGTGTGCACTACTTCATTTGCTGAGCTTTCTTGTTACATATTGCTTAGCTCCGTTTTTTATTTTTCTATTATTTTGATGGTAATGAGTGATACCATTTTGTTTATTTTTAACTATTGTTTTGAGTTCAGTGCTATATCAGTTGGAAATGTAGAAATAGTATTGTAAATATTACATTTTACACTTTCAGAATTCTTTGTCAAGAAAGATAAGTAGAGTAACGAAATAGCATGAAAAATACAAAACACTCAGACGCAAGGATATTGAAGAAGTATTATCTTTAAAAGAGTATCACATATTTAAACAAAATTATTAATAGATGCAATTAACGTTCTTTAATATAACTATGAAATTTAAAGGAAGAGAAAGAGAGAAGTAGGAACAAAGAAAGAAAACAAGAATCTGTGGTTGTAATTCTCAATTTCATTTGAATTAATTAATGAAAGAGATTTCAGTTTTAGTTATATTTGTTGTAATCTAAAACACGTTTTCTATAATATTAATCTCGGATCACGATTTTATATGCTGCACGATTACAACCAGTGCTATATTGTAGATCATTATATTATTAGAACATGTAATTTATTTGTTCCTTAAGTAGTTTTATATTATTTATAACTCGAGAATTAAACTTTTGTGTTATTAGTTCATATTTGAGACAAACGTTTTCTATATTTATTTAATTCCTTTTCACATATATGAAAAACGTAAGAGAATCGCAAATTATGTGAAATTACTTTCGACAATACACATCATTTGTAGGCAATGAGATTTGATTTCTTTACTTCACTGTATAAATATAAGAAATTATAGGAATATTTATAAGTAATTTGTGATTCGAATTATACCAATTCCATACGATATCTTGCAATTATATTCAAATTCTGTTAAAAACTATATTTTATCACAGTATTACGCAAACGTTTTTTACAGATTAATTTAATTTTTTCAGATTAATTTTTACAGATTTAATATCATTTACATTGCCTATGATGACCTTGCGAGACAACGAACCTGGAGATGTCGTTTAAATATAGAGAATGGTAAAGTTTATTGAAGTCAAGAATATACAGAAAGTCCAAAATATGTATAATAAAAAAATACAAAATATTTCTTTAATAGCGGTGTAATGAAACATTTTATCTCGTTACGATTTACCCGCCGTACGATGTCTTCCAAATATGGGAGCCGTTTCAAATAGACCTACGATTAGTCGAACGAAACTTCCCCTGTCGAAGGGGAAGAAGGAGGAGAGAGGCGTTGCAAACTTAACAGATCCAAAACTGGTCAGAGCGTGGGACTTAGAAAAATAAATGGGTCCTTTTTTTTATCAGTAGTGTACATGTACACTGGATTCACTCCATTGAGTGCATTGTGAGCAACCGCGAGTTTTTGATGTACAGTAGCAGACACCATATCGTGTCTCTCCAAGTAGTCATTCGGGGCTAACGCTGAGTAACCGGCTATTATGTGGTCAATAGTTTCATTGGCGGAGTAACACTTTCTGCACTTATCCGATGGAATTTCCTCGCCTATGATGTATTTCCTGTTAGTTAATGTCGGAATCACTTGATCCTGAATTGCTAGCATCTCTCCCTCTGTCTCAGCAATGACTTTGCCATTTGCAAGCCAAGCATTTGAATGACTTTAGTACTCCAACTCTCTAATAATTGGGTCTCATTTCGCTCTACAACGCTCGGGAACTCATCTCGTGATGCGAGGTTAAGTGGTGTATATTATTATTATTATTATTATTATTACTCTAGGGTTCTTTTACATAATTTATATTTCATTTTAGAACATGTGTTGAATATTTGACTTAATATATTCAAAAGCAGTATAAACAGAGAAGGTACTATATACAATTGAAATAAATTTATAACATTCAATAATGTTTTATGAAAAAGATAATGTTTCATCCAACAAACTCTTACGTTTTAAACGTAGGTTAAATGATTATCTTTATCATTGAACCATGAAATCAAAAAACAAACCGTTTTTAAAGTAATTTTAATAGAGCATATTTAGTTTAGCCTATTTTGTGTATAAAGTTGTGGCGCAGGAATGTTTTAAGGAGAAAGTCACCGCAAATTCTGGGATGCGCTAGTACTGCCTATTTTTAAGTTGCGCCACTGTTTTCACGTGTGTTCTACGTAATACGAGTGTTCTACATAATGATACATATTTGACACACTTTTTTCACATATTTCGGTTAAATTCATCCAAAGTTAGCAATCGTTCCGTCTGTCGTACTTTATCATGCCATTGTTACAGGACCCTTCCCTGTTTAAATTCCTTTCTTCATGCATGTTGTGTTTAATCCACTTTATGTGTAACAGTTTATTTCTACCTGTGCGCTAGCTCGGCATGGTTGTGTACATTACAAAATCAATTGGGTTTGCAAATTGGACTGAAGAAAATATAATGAGAATTAATTCAGGAAAATGCAGTGCATAAGCCTTACTAAGTGTATTCATAGGGAACCACTGTCAAATAAAATCGATCCTCTAGGGGACTTACATCTAGTAAGTACGTTTTTGGCATTACTTCCAGTTACTTGTGCGAGGTTCCTTCCTTTCTCTTTCCTGACCTTCATTGGTCACCTCTTGTTCTTCTCGATCCCGACGTTAGGATATCTTTCACTTTCCTCTTTCTTTTTTATTTTATTTTTATTTTTGTAATGATTTGTGCAATGTTTTGAGATATGTTGATATTTGAGTTTTGAGTTGTAATTCAGGAGGGTTTTTAGTGGGTATGGTTGAGTTGTTCGGCGAGTCGCACACGCGGGGAGAGTCATGGTGGCTCTCCCTAGTGCGTAACTGCATTTCCGTACCTGTACAAGTTTTCAGGGCTCTAATGACCTCGATGTCGACGAAGCGTAAAACCTTACAAAAAAGAATAAAATAATAAAATCGAATCCGACATCATTCCAGAAAAAGCATCATATGAATATTTGGTATAATTTTGAGACAAGATTTGGGATGGTCTGTTCATGTCAGTTATATTGCACGAAAAAAAACTAGAGAACACATTTTTCCTTGCGTTCAGTGAAATAATGTATAGTTGAAACTCGCTTACACTTCTCTCGCCCCATGTTGGGATCGTTGTCGGAGGGGACAAATGCAAGACCTCGAAAAGATACAGAAAAAAGATAACTGCTTGTCTGACAATAAAGTATATTTATTTTTTTACATTTAGTAACATACCGTAATATTTTTATTTTAATCTGTGTCAATCGTATAACCGTGACGGTTTAATTGTTGCTGAATTTGAACAGGTAATGAAGGAAAAAATTATATAGAACAATCAAGTTCTTCCTACAATATTTAAGATTTGTTGTTTTCTCCAGTAACGCTAATTTGTAATGAAAGAATCATAGAATGTATGAATAATTTAGAACACATTAGTAATTGAAGATAAACTTCTAAGGAATCAAAAGAAGAATATTAGTGATCTATAAAGAATCTTAATTATAAGACGTACGTTCTAACTAATTAGAGAATAATTTTTGTTCGAGGACAATTATATACGTATTTAAAACATGATTTTAAAATAATAAAGCATAGAATCACTAAACAATTCAGAAATGGAATATTAGGTGTAGAATTTAAATTAACATTAAGAATTTAAATGTGTATCCGTGCATACCACACATTCCATCGCATTAACTTGCTGAACAAATACAATCATGATTAAAGAAATATTTTCACTCCTTGTAAATTTTATTTCTGTATTCAATTCAATTCTAGTCGATACATATTAAACAATCTAATAATAACAAATGTATTGTCAAAAGGAGTACAATCCGCTTTGTTTCTTTGACCAGGTGGAGGACAATAATCTAATATAATCTTCGGAAGCATGCAAGGTACCATTCCATCAGTTAAGATCGAAGACTGTAAGGTAGTGGGGGATTTATTATTTCTGCGCTCTGTCTGAATCATGGCAAGTGTCTCCCTATGATAAGAATATTAATATTTGTTACTGTTTATAATTTCAACAAATTTATATTCAGTGGAATATAAAAGGACAGTTATTTAAAAGTACGTGCTACTACAAAATCATGCAAGCATTTTTAGTTTGAAGTTGTAACGCGTTTAAACAGAGAGAAGAAGCTGCACCACGTATAAAATGCTGCATACGTTTATCTGCTTCGCAAGAGAAATTTCTCGTAGCATCTTCTCGCCTGGGAAGCGGAGAGGGATGACTGCGTTGCAAGACTGAGGTGGGAAGCAGGGAAAGAGAAATAGCTGCTATGCGTTTTATGAGCGGAGAGACGCGAAGAGTTGAGTGTGTATGGGAAGGGGAGAAAGATGCGAACTTTTCCCAAGGGATCTCTCGAAAAACGAGTCCAAGATAGCAGTATCAGAACAAGATAGTCAGGTGTTGCTTCAATTTTTAAAAAAAATGAAAAAATGTACTTTACACTTTATTTAAACTCACATTCATAAGTTTGAGAGGAAGAATAAATTGGAATAATTTTCTATACTTGTCTTCACAATCATTGATAAATATTGAGTGTGTATGAGTTGTTATCCAGATATCTAGAAAATAATAACAATTCCGGAAGTTTATAAAAAATGCGTGAAAACATTCTCCAAAACAGGAAGATTTGAATGTGTTTAAATTAAATTATTAATACGACAAATCTTTTTACCTTATTAAAATATTTAATAATAGGAAGGTGGTTTTATTTTAAATTTTCTAGGATATAATTCATTGTCTTCTCCTGTCACAATACTTCAATACGTTTTGGACGTCCAGGAATTACATCCACTCTCAATTCCGAAAGCACATATGTACGATAAGGGAAACTTTAGTTATCAGGAAAAGGACATGGACACGAGATCTGCTGTGTTGCTGTAGTGTTGATGTACTTTACCATTGGCATTTATACGAGATGCATGTCAGTGGAAAGTTAACAGGTAATTCTGTCATTAGCTCCACGGACGAAATTTTTAACTTTTTCAATTAGCTTTCTCTGGCAATGGCGAAGAAAGATAACATAAAAAGGTTGCAGAAAAAATAAACTTGTTAAAATTATCAAAAAAAGAATAACTGGAGATGATGTTCGTGAAATGCTCTTTGTCGCACGAATTTTATGCATGAGTATCCCTTTGTATATGACCCTTTACACTTCATCGCCTCTGCACGTGGTGATGAAAAGCTGTATGTAACATCAGGACCAGTGCCGAATATAGATTTAAAATATTAACACTTTCAAGTACTTGGCTAGTCAGAAATTCCTAAGGCCATTAAGGGCCGGGCCTGTCGCCGCCAAACAAGGAAAAATACCGCAACTAAGACGCCTATTGTGAAGAGATTGAACAGTTCCCTTCTACTTCTGAAAACTGAGATGAACGCCCTCAGAGAAGAAAAGCGAGTGTGTATGGAATATTTCAGCGGTTGACAGAAATAATGGTCGGTCGAAAAGACGCAGTATTCTTAGAAGTTGGGGGGTGACCAAGCTGATGTAGAGTACTCAGTACAGTCGCGAAGATGTAGTCACGTGACCTCCGCTTCAATATATATTGAAAGGATTGCAGATCCTTAGAGACTTTCATACTGGAGACTTTTATACACTTCCGCAGAAGTCTCAAGTCTGAAAGTACGCAGGTTATTTGACATGTAACTTGGTTAGATTTGGTCGTCAGATCACTGAGAATTGCTGCGGTAATTCTATTACATTGCTATTAGGCGCGAATGACTTAGCTTGGAACAGTTAGTTATTTCGGGATAGCAACTTGGAGACTTTTGAGATTCGGATAATCTGAGTAGATTTTCCGATTTAATTCATAACACCAGTAATTATATCAGTGTGTAATTGTTGCTTTTAGATAGCAATATATTTGTAATAACAAATTCAAACTTGTATTTATGATTTGCGAGTTTGTCTACATTTGTAAATATTCAGATCTCTATTTAATTTGAATTAAATATTTACTTGTTATTACACGAGTGTTTGATTGCTTGGGGAAACAAGCTGGTGGCAGCGAACTCTACCATAAAGGTTGTGGTTTATGGTTGAATCCCGCTTCTACCCAAAACCTACACACATCGCATCTGGGCTGGCGGTGTGTTGTAACACTGTCGTACTTCGAGAACACGCAGATTTGCCTCTGAGCAGCTTATCGACAATGTGTATGGTCCCATTGTCCATAGACATAATTTGAACACGAGCATAAACAATGAGATGGTTGTACTGAAGAGCTGGACTGCCATGTTTCCCTGTTTGGAACAACTGCCTCGGAAAATGCACACATTAAGAGAATGTACTTAAGTGTAACATATGCATGTAAGTAGTACTTGAATTTCATTTCAAGTCAAGAAAAATTAATGATCAAACGTCTTTTATCGGTATCTGCTTTTGTTTCGGAATCCACAGATGAACACCGTTGGCGACGACTGATGAAGTAGGAATTTTGCAAGGAGCCATGAAAAACTATAATACACATCTTAGATTTAAGTGACCATACTTTATTTTGAAACCATTCCTTACATGGCCATGTTTTGTCATTGTGATGTAGTGTTCGAAATTGTTCAAGTCTCTTCAACGGAATCCGTTCAAGTATTTTACTCAAACTCATTCGCGCATTGATATTAATATTTTCCGATGTCCCTAGTGTCCTATCAGTGACCAAGTAACGTCCTCTCCACAATTGCGAGTGCTACTATCAATTTTACGAAAAGTGTGACAATGTGACATAACTGTTCAAGAAGTGTTGAAGTTCGTGGAAAAATTAAATTCAAACTTCAGATTTACTCTTGACGTACGATTATCTTGCGGAAACGACTACAGAGATCTCCTCTGTAGCTTCAAAAAACACTTTAGGTACATTTTGGGAAATTTTGGAAAAAGGGTGATCAAATCAAATCGTCAAGTCCACTGCGGGTCAAATCACTTAAATTTGTCCAAATAGTAATTGTATCACCATGTCTCACGTGTTTTTAGTAGACGCACGCAGTATGACAGTGTCTAGAAGGTCATACCACATGCCACATCTTCTTGCTTTCATCCCTCTCCCAAGCGTTAGTATATCTCATAAATATATAGAAATCGGTATCAATATATTTACAAAACCACGCGTAATAACTTTTCCTCGAATATTTTTTCCATTCAATTTAACAAAAAAATCATATAACACGAAAATCAAAAAATATCAATGCGAATAATCGATTTTTCTACATACTTGCTATAATTGCTATTCGTTCTATGGCAAAAATTAAGAAAATTAATATTGTAGCCTACGTAATAAAAAATAACACAAAAACAAGCTCCAGAGTAATTCTTAGAGAAGTTTGTGAAAATGAACCTTGAGAAGTGGGCTATCAATGGGGAAAAAATTTACTTTACGCTATTTTTTTCCCATTCAAAACATTAATAAACAAATCCTGAAAGCCTACAAAATCTTCAAGGCTAAATGAACGTGATCAAGTAAACGTTCTGAATACATCATAAGGAGTCATTGCTGTTGATTCGTTGTTCACACATCTTCCCCTTCTTTTATCCTAAACCGAGACGTAGGAGAGTCGTTCAACAAAATCTGATGTTCAATATATATTTGGTCCTAGGAGAAATATGTGGAAAAGTTTGTAAAGCAAAAATTTGACCAAATCCAAATAGTTTACAAACTTACATTGAACATTCAAATAGTGTCTTATCAACCCTCATCGAACATAAAGATACGGAAATGACTTATTGAGAAGCAAGAGTTCCTGGAAGATAAGAAATCATAACACATATGATAGAAACAAAATAAAACGCCACACTATGGAAATGGTTAAGGGGGCGTGATTGTGACATAACCCCTGAGTTCGGAAATATTGCCTCTTCACCCTCGCCCTCCCTGCTATTCCTTTTCTTTACGAACTCTTCACGCAGCGTCGAGACACGTTATCGTTGAAATATCGAGCGATATACGAGATGAACATTGAGAAGCAGCGCGAAGATACCAAGGTTCAAGGACGCAGCGGAGGTTATTGAGCAGATATTTAACTCGCGATGAGATATAAAGGTGTCAGCAAAGACTTTACCATCCACTCACGTTTGCTTCTTCCCTATTTTTATGATTATGAATCATGTGAGCGATATGAAGTTTAATTTCAGTCTAACTGATGAGGTCACATATCCGAGGTACATTAACTTCAAGAAAGTTTTTTATGAGAAAACTCTCATTCAGGTATTTTCAATAGCTTCATGACCGAGTAATGATAAAAAATTACATGTTTCATTTTGAATATTTTTCAAATACCTTTTTTTAAGACATAAGCAATTTTTCAAACAAAACAAAAAACTGGGTAATTGAATCATTTAAATTCCTGGAAAATACGCTTTTGAGAAAGAGAATTTTGTTACAAATCTCTGTCAAGGAAAGTATACTCTTTTGTTCCCAATTACAATTAATAAATACCTAACATTAGGGAAATGTCATGTACACGATTCACCTTTGATCAGAATCACAAAGTACGGAAATATTTTTAACTATAAAATATATATTTTTGACACGGATTAAAGATGAATTTCGACACTGTTTGTTAATTCGACACTGCTATATTAAATCCACTCATAAATATTTTTAATAGTTCTTTATCGGAAGGGGTGTTTCCTAAAATATTTAAGAGAGATAAAGTGAAACCTTTACACAAGAAAGGAAACAAATTTAATATTGGAAAATACCGACTAATATCTCTACTACCCACTTTTTCAAAAATCCTAGAAAAATTGTTCTATAAGCGTCTTCTAGATTTATTATCAAAATATAACATTTTCTCTGACGATCAACACGGTTTTAGGTAATCCTTTTCCACTACAAGCGCCATAATTTCCTTCTTAGACGATGTTACCACATCACTAGACCGTGAAGAAAATCCTCAGGGTGTTTTTCTTGACTTATCCAAATCATTCGATGTCATCGATCACGAAATTCTCCTTTCCAAATTGCATTCTTTAGGCATTCGTGGACTTCCACATCAATGGCTAACTTCTTATTTAAAAGATAGATATCAACAAGTAGAAATATTCCTATACTAAAAAAAAATACTTAAGCGTTGTCTTTCAGAAACAAAGCCACTTACTTGCGGAGTACCCCAAGGATCAATTCTCGGCCCTATACTCTTTTTATTGTATGTGAACGACATGTCATCATCCACATCAGATTACAAAATGGTTCCTTTTGCTGATGACACTAATTTACTGTGTAAATACGCCTATGCTCAAAAAGTTTTGTCTAACCTTTCGACTTGGTTCCATGCAAATCGTCTCATTGTAAACACTGACAAAACAGTGTCTATGTCATTTCACAATAGTAATACAAAATCTTTACCCCAGGTTTCTCTTTCTTTAAACGGAACACAATTAAAAACTGTTACGAATACAAAATTCTTAGGTCTCCATATTCAAGACAACCTCAAATGGAATTGTCACGTTGACAATCTTAATTCCCAATTAAGCAAATTGTGTTACGCATTCCGAAACTTAGTTAACGCAGTTAGTCCACGTATTTCCCATTGCGTATATTTTGCAAAGGTTTACTCCCATTTACGTTACGGCATTACTTTCTGGGGTAATTCCGGTCAGAGTATTCAAACTTTCAGAATTCAGAAGATAATAGTTCGGATAATTTGTAAATCTCACCTCCGAAACTCTTGTAAACCTTTATTCACGGAATTAAATATCTTAACACTTCCCTGCATTTATATTTATGAAACGGTCGTGTTTGTTAAGACCGAATTACTGAAGCACCATCCTTGCTTTATACGAAACAGTCACGTTCACGAACACAATACTAACAATAGGAATAATATTCATTGGCCTAGAGTGTCAACCACTCTTTGCCAAAAATGACTTTATCATTCGGGAATCGTTCTATATAATTCCCTGCCCAAGAATATAAAAGACATTATGAAATTGAATATCTTCAAATACGTGGTTAAAAGCTACCTCCTGCACCAGTGCTTCTACACTGTAAAAGAATTTATTGATTTTAACAAAAGTTAAATTCGTCTTGTGCTTTATCACGCCATTGCT
>NNCF01127368.1:870739-890761 GCA_002313205.1 Laupala kohalensis
TATATATATATATATATATATATATATATATATATATATATATATATATATATATATATATAAAAAGAAATATAAGAAACAAATGAAATTATATTTAACTGTGTAATAATTTATATATTTATTGTTCATTACGTGAACTTGAATTATAAACAATATTGCAACTTTTTATCACATATCTCTAAACATTAAGGCTGCGTAAGCGAAAATATCACTCCGAAGATCGATTTTTTCCTGACTTCGACATTCAACGCCCAAAATTAATTCGCATTTTTCTTTTCGTGAAAAGGTAGCAAACAGACAGACAAACTTTCACTTTTATATATTAGTACTAATTGATTACCCGGAGTAGCCCGGGAATTTTCTTCAGATCAGTATTCTTTTACTCAGGAAAAAAATAAAATCTATCTATATTTTATGATTAAAGTGATTTTACCATCTAATTTTTTAAATATACGAATAGCGTCCTAATTTTACAAATTCATAATAATACAAATTTAATACAAAACTTGATCGTGTACACCATTTGAGTTTCACCATTAGCAGCTAGAATATATAAATCCTTGGATGGAATCACCCTTGAGCAAACCAAACGAAACATCACCAATTAGCCTGGCTCACCACTTCACCCTTAGTCAGAGGTATGTAACCCCCATATTTTCTGAACTTGTTTATATGAAAGGTCTTGAAATTTATTGATTAAACTCGTCTTTCTCGATTAAATACTTGTACATAACTCTCCCTTCTCACTCCACCCATGAGACTGTTTCCCCACCCCTCTAATTCCAATGTTGATCCAATTCTGAAATAACATTGGAAGAGTCACATTCGTCTCAGGTTCTCCGGTAGAACGAAACCTCTCGCAGGGAACCGCGCCCGTCGAATTTTCGCTTCCGAGGTAACACACAACGGCGGCAGCACAGATGCACCATAACATTAAAGCACTTGTAAAATGTAAATTTTTCGTCAAAATTTTAGGGTTTTAAGAATTATTTATGTTTGTTAAGTGCATAAAACAAAATTACATTAAATTATATTATGGTTGATTTTTTCTTCTTAAATTCCTCTATAAAATTGAAGTATTTTAACACTTCTACTTTTAATGACATTTTTTCGATAATTTTAAGTTAACGTTTGTAGATAGACATATGCTGTCGTAGACGTTTTTGAGGCGAACAATATTGTCATTCATATTTGTCACCTATCCCAAATTTTCAGGAATACACCTCTCTTTTTTCAGATCTCATCGAAATAAGTAGTCAAAATAATTTTTATCTTTCTTTTCACACATTTTAAAATGAAAGTTACCTATATTCTTCCTGAAAATATCAACTATATTCTTGCCAAATTCGTATGGATATGAATAGATTCGTATCACTGTAAAGACGAAACTCTTAATTCTGTGTTTGAACAAAAGTTACTTTAAAGCGGAAAGCGTGATTTACAGTGGCGCGAGCGGCCATGTGTTGTGAACTGTTGACCTTTCTCTTCTGTACCGCAGCGTCTTAAAATAGGTCACGAGGTACGCGTCTTATTCATTTCAGACAACCGCACTCCTGTGACCTCTAAAACTTTTACTTATTCCCAGAAAATTTAACTTTCTTCAAACCTTAAATGAAATTTAGAAGTAGTATAGACGATGTAAATTATTTTCAAGGAAAGCATTATAAGATAAGTTATGAGAACCTCACAAAGAATAATATTAGTCCTACTTATTCTATAACTTTAAATGAGTAATAATGAAATGCATTTTTTTTTTGAAAACGCAGTTTGATAGATTTCAATAAACACAGTAGCCGTAGAAAATTTGAGAGTAAAAAGAGATTTATAGCCTTTTTGGGGGAATTAATTATTGGAATTATTTTCGAGAGCACTTCTTGTATATTTAAGTGTCCCAGGTCAATTTTGTATATTATCTATATCTTGTATCTACTATCTGTGATATAGCTTCGATACAAAGTGCAAACCAATAAAACATAATGTAAACTTGCACGTTTTGTTTAAGCAATTTAAAGATTCTGACTGACACTAAAGGAAAAATACGCGGGTTGAAAGAAATTCTTGTAACTCAGTAACAAAATTATTATCAGTGTGAGGAGTAATGTCATTTTTATTATTAAATAACTAAATTTCTGAAACAAGACGTAAAGTTCATCTAACCCAATCTCGATCATCATCACATATGAATAAATGCGCTATTACTGTATCATATACTTTCAACGATACGAGAGAACTTTTCTTATTTCAAGACATATCAGAGAAATACGTCGTTTCGGAAATTTTCATAAAATTATGTTTCGTATATTTTGAGAAAAAGAAAGGCAGTCAACAAAATTCCTTTCGAAACTCGATACTTTTGAGAGAATCACACCTGAGACGAATACTTTTGAGACGATGACACCTGATGACGACAGACTTGCAGTCACCGAAAACGATGCAAGTGCTTACTTATATACTTAATTTTGATGTTACACGTAAATGATTTTATTAAAATTTGAAATCTCTTAGATTGCGGTGAACCTCATCGCCAGGTAACAGACTTATTATGAAGATGATAGACAGGCCCAGGAGGCGGACAGAATGGCGCAGTCGGTAAGCGCATAAGCGCGCTGAGCTCACAGTCCCGGGTTCGAACCCCGGTCCCGTCTCCCATCTTCATTCAGCGTAACATAATTAAAATTTTAAAATTTAAATATACTTATCGTCATAGTCACGTCTCACGAGAATCATTGTATATTTGAGACACACTTGAGACGTTACGTGCGATAATGTTCATGGCAATGGTCCACAGTTTTATAGAATAAAAAAGAAATTAAGTGGTACATGTTATAAACATCAATCAATTTATAATATCCTTTTGTCTAACACTAACATACTCTCAGTTATGAGAAAAAAGGAATATTTGAATTATGTATGAAACCTTTCGTAATAAAGGGCAATGTCATCAAATTTAATCAATCATATCGTATTTTACATATTACCTATATTTACAATAAATTAAAAACAATTAATACATGTATCTGTAATTGCTTTGTGCATAACACTGATAAGTAATTACTGCAATAATAATGTCAAAGTTAGTCTTAAGAAAGATAACGAGAGTCGTAAATTTCATGAGTGTAAATTAAAAATTGTTTACAATTTATTTCAAAGCGCTCTTGAATATTTAGGGTTTTTATCAATTTTCTGTAATACAATTTATTAGTTCACTTTTTTATTTGCAAAATTAAATTTTGAAAATAATGGTATTTTTTTATAATCAGGATTGAAAAAAATGTTCTTAATTCTCTTCATCTTTGTTAAGTTAAAAAATATACTCATCATTCTAATGTGAGTTAAGAACATATGAAATTGTGCTTTCACATTGGTTTATCTCCGCTCTCCGGAATATTTCCTCCGGGAGAGCGTGTATCACTTTAACATCTCTCGCTACTTGAATCTCTCAACCTCTTCCGTCTGTTTCTCTTTGTTCCTGATTATCAAAGGTATCTCTATTACATCGACAACGTGCTTCCCTCACAGAAATGAATACCTCTCAGAACAGACATATTGCTCTAATTTCAATGCATACTCTTCAGGAAAGAATAAACTTCGCCTTTTAACTTAATTTGCCGTTTGTAGTTTCGACTCTAAAATATCAAATTTTTCACCTCACATATGTGGATACGAATTTCCTCTGGTATATATAGTAACAATATTTTCTTTTCAGTACATATTCTCTATTTTTGTTGGTACGTTTAATGTTTTTTATTGTTACATATATTCACTAAATATCCACAACGTTGTAATATTTTTCTTGGTACAATTAGTTTTTTAAATCGAATTTTATCCAACAGCACACAATAGTCTCGAAGGTATTTTATTATCTATCAATGTATTCTCTTTATATCTCCATACGTTCGTTTCTCTCTATATTTATAGATACATCAGCCATGGTAATATTAGAATGTTCTATAATGCGTATTCATATTCAGTTACATTCAATATGAAGTAAAATTTGGTTAGGACTTTTTTGTTATTGAAATGCTGTAAACTGCAGAATTATATCATGAATAATTTACATTTGTATTGCTCTTTTTTATCTAGTGTACTTTCGTATGATGTATCATGTTATTGCAATCAGTAGCATTATATATCATGAAGTATTGTTCACGTATGGTTTAGCATTATATGGTTTTGTAATACTAAATATTTAGAATAGTGGGGTTTGAAGAAAAAGCTCATGTTTTAGCAATTTATATTTATCAATCCAAGTATAATTTTAGTTCACCTGTCCCTTTTCGTCTTTGCAGCTCTGTATCTAAATACAACCGCAAAGCAGTCCGTTTCACTTTTCATTTTAATTCGCTTTCATGCTTGTCTTTCCATGTTAGTCAATCGGAAAGAAATGAATGAAAAAAAATTGGCCAAAACGTTGCTTCATAAAGAATTTAATTTATTCAAGTACTTATTATGTACTTATATATGTACTTCTACAGATGTAAGTTAATTTATTTTTACGTATGTATTTAGTTTAGTAAAAAAATTAGAGCAGTGTATGCTCATATACGAACATCTTATTTTAAAAACAGAATTTTTTCATCTAGAATATATTTTGAAACTATTAAACGAGTAACATTTTTTTATTAATTTTCCACGGAATATTTGAAATATATCTCTTGGAAATCTGCTTTAAATCAAATGAATCAATAAATCAATATATACTCTGCTATAAATCAATTTTTTCTAAAGAATTAAAATATAATCCAATATTAGAATTTTCTCTGGAATTTTACTTGAATTCAACATGAACATAAATGAAGACATGTTAATATATTTACATATCTATAATTTTTTTCTATCCAAAATCTGTATGTCAGCAATCTAATATTTATTTCTATGCAACGAAAACTTGCCAATTATTTCTCCCTTTTTTTCATTGCAAAAGGTAATTGCTAAAACTTCTGTTACTCTGCGAGAAATAAACATTGAAATTAAACTAAATAATGTAATGTAACGATTCAACAGTTGTAGAAGGCACACTCTAGATTTGTTTGCTCAAGAGCGATCAATATAAATTAAGTATTAAAATTTAATTAGAGAAGAAAGAACAGTAACAGATGCATCTTCATGAAGATGACAAAACTTAACATACAACATTAATGTCGTTGCTCGAATAAAAGTGAGGAATGTAATTATCAGTAATTAAATTTGTTTTCTGACAAGTTGTAAAAAGTTATAGAAAACATTTTAGTCAAACAGCAGGCAAATCAAACTATAGAGTTCCTTATATAGGCATTCTACCTCAGCGCTAAACTGCTAAGTATTATTAATTCATATGATAGGTTTCTGAGACGGAATTTAAAATTTAAAAATAAAAATATCAAGAGGTTTCTGAGATGAAATAAGTTGAAATAATTATTATTTACATGCCAACGTTTAGAGCTCTATTGGTATAATTTGGGGAAAATTACAAATATGATGTACACTTATTAAATTGTGTATAAATTGGTATTGAATGAGTAATGATACATATAAATGGGTAATCCCAATATGAGTTATGCCATCATAAAGTTATTCTTCTAATGGCATAATCGTATTAGAATAATCATATTTGTCTTTTGTTTCTCCAAACTGTATTGTACATTCATTTCCTTCAACCCTTATGTGTTGATTCAGTTCAAAACGTTGGCACGTATATAATAATTATGTTAACAAACCTTATATGAAGAACATTTTCCTGATATTATTATTTTGAAGGTCACGAAAAAACTACTATATTTAAAAAGGAAACAAAATGAACAATAATTA
This sequence comes from Laupala kohalensis, assembly GCA_002313205.1. Classification (NCBI taxonomy): domain Eukaryota; kingdom Metazoa; phylum Arthropoda; class Insecta; order Orthoptera; family Trigonidiidae; genus Laupala; species Laupala kohalensis. The sequence goes on from NNCF01127368.1 coordinate 876,527, forward strand.
TACGATCTAACGGTTTCTTATTATACCATTAAAATGCTGTCACATTTTTTAAAAGCCTCTTTCTCTCAAAACGACACTTTTAGTATTTTATTCATAATTTAGAAGCAGTGGAAACAATAAAATTGAAAACAAATATTCAAAATGTAGAAAAATAAAATACTGATACAAAATACTTGTAAAGTGATCTAAATAAAACCACCAAGAGCGGCTTTTTTACACCTTTTGCACCAAATAGATACAAAAATCAAATGGTAATGATTTTATTCAGTATTTGTTCGTTATAAATTTTTAATAATACAATGCATCCATCTCAGGTATTGACATTGTATTTAATATATTTAGATAAATAATATAATATATTGCATCTTTATTTTTTGTTTAGTGCAGTCACGTTGTCATTGAAATTTGTGTGCCACAATTTTTACTTAAAAAGGTTTATCGTTCGAAATTTAAACGACTATTAACTTGCAGACATATTATTTTCCATCATTACACACCACAATTACGTCCTTCACAGGAACTGAATAAAGGGAGAGGTAAGTGAGAATAAGAAATTCAAAGTTAATTTAAGAGAAGATCTTTCACGACATAAATATTAACAGGTTCTCTCATTTTTTATTTGACGAGAAACAATTTTGTCACGTCACGGCTCAGTTTTTACCTAATACGAGAAGCAATATAGTAACAGCGATTTGTTACTCAAGTTTGGTATTGACACTTCTCCAAACAGATGCCAATCTTTTCACGTGAATATATAGGTCGTGAGGATGATGAATTCGAATGTAAGAACCTTCTGATCGGCATGCATTTCAGTTTAATTTTTCGAAGATTTTTTCGTAAAATGTTTTCTGTTACTACGTCGATAGTCACGTACTTAAAGATGCATTTGAACTCATGGACCGCTATTGGTCATTCATCTCACTGAAGCTGTTGTTTTCTATTCTTTAAATATAGAACGCACTTTATGATTGAATTTTGTAAAATGCACTGAAAACTTTTTGCTCCAAGAATAATAAACACCATTTGCATCACAAGCGTACAAACATCAGAAGTCAGGAGAAGCTTATACAATTTTCTTATATTATTCTTATACGGTTTTCTGTGTTTGAGATGCAGTAATAAAGACATAAATATCACATTAAAAATAAGCCGAATTAATCATTTTAATCTGATTATAATAATTCATGATTGTAAAATAGATGAGGTAATGTACTTAATATTTGATTCTTGACGAAATTGATCAATTGCTGTATAATATAAACTGTATTAAGTAAATTGAGAATAGATTTTAGGTCGAATAGTTTTACCCAGATTTCAATCTCAAACGATTGATGGTATTTTTATGCGAATTGTATAAATGTGTTTACATCACAAAACCTTATATAAATTTTTTTTCATTACACGTTGGTATGTCACACTGTTCCTCAGCCTTCCGGTCACTATCCGGGTTTTGCACCTCTTCCTACTGATTGTCTCTTATCTAGATTACTCCTGGTCTACCAGCAGTATTACCCTGGCACTGCCGTTTCCGTCCCTAACGCGTTGTGTTGTAAACATTCTACTATCTACTATCTAGCGCGTTATTTTCATTGCTTTTCGGTTAATATTACCTTCTTCAAACATTATATTGTTCAAATTCGTAAAGTATGTCCTTTCCTTGAACGTATTTTGTCCAATCTATTGTGTCGTGTATTTTTTGTGTGTGCCAACTGTCTTATCCAAAGTTCACGATTTTGTCCGAATATACTGCAATCATGTAAAATGTCTACTGTATCATTTTCTCTCCCGCGTGCACATATACTATCATAGGTAATTTGTCACTTGTCTCAGTATGTTTTAAAATCTCCATGGTTTGTTAAAATCTCCATCATATGTGGTGTAGGTCGAAACTATATTCGATTGTTGTAGCTGTAATGAACATTCTGTATGAATCGGTACGTACGTCACCCTTTTGCCACCTTATGTTCCAGCTGTCTGTCAATTTCCAACTAATTTTCCCCTTCCATCCTTTTTCACCATACATTTTGTTTCTCTCCTATGTACACTTCTCCCTTTTTACGTGCACTGTATCTTAAGTAGTTCTTCTCGAACTCGAGATCAATTGATAGTACATCCAGTAGTCGTAATAGCGTCTTCGTCGATTAGCTTTTATGAGCCCGCAGCTCATCCTGTCACATCGTTCGCGCCGTGTCACACCCGTTGTCATCTTGCCATCCTCACTACAACGTGAACGATACGACTCACACATTAATACTTGTACACTTCTTTTGCGATACGTGTTTTCAATATTCCTAGTGTACTAAAATGTTAAATGTGTAATTGCACGTGTAGGTTGCCCTTAGTAGACTTATAAATGGTTGGAAAACTATAAGTTCAGAATCCATGTTTCTTTCTTTGATAAGTGAAATCGTACTTGGGTCCAAAAATGGGTAAATAAGTGTCCAAAACGCCCTATCCTCTAAGTTTAGATTTTTCAATATTTTCACATTTTTGCAAGCACATACAAATAAATTAGGCCATTTAACATCGTCAGATACAATGTGCACAACAAAGATAAACATTTATTTACGCTCCTTCGTCATTTCCCTCATTCCTTTGTCATTTGCATGGAGCAGTCGATGCGGTAGCAACCCCTTGGATTTTCGCCGAAACCAATGTAACCTACTTCATTGTTCAATAACCTCTGTTGTTGTTTTCTTTGTTTTTTTTTTTGGGGGGGGGGGAAAACAAGTTGGANTAAGAGTGACCATGAAATAACCCTAGGAACCAACTACTAAGCGGAGTATGTTTGATGAGACATTCCCACAAATCGTGCAGTCACTTCAAAAAACCATCTCCAACGAATTCCATGAACTATAGAAGGTCACGCATTTTCTGAGTCCGCCCGGGTCGTAAAGAACTAAGCATGTCACTATGTACACGCATTCTACTGTAGAATAGACTAACAAGGTCTCAGACACTTCCCTAGAATGAGTTTCATCGCCTAAGGAACTTCACACAGGGACCTCGAAAGTAGACAATATATTTGAGAGGATTATCCTTTTACATTGGTAAAGTATTGAGAGTTAAAAATAAAAATATCGTTTCCTCTGAAAACGGGTACAGAAGGTTACGGTGTTTACATAGGATACTTCGGAAAATACGAGAAAGTAAGATCACTAATACTGTTGTACAATATATAAAATATTTTGGACTTGTATGTGACCGTTGAATTATCATTATTTCTCAGTATTCAAGGGACAATTTCAAGATTTCAGAAAAAAAATATCTTTCCTAGACAAGGATTCTCACTAGGTATAATTAATGACTCATTCCTTTCACTTAGACATTGTTATTTGAAAATTTGAAGTTAAAATTCGTAACACATTTAAGTACAGCATGCTTGTTGATGGTACTTATATTTAGAAATTTTTTACTTCTCTCCGGATAATGTGATATATTTTTTATGAAACCAGAACTAAAATCAAATGTGGACTACGATAGTTGGAATTTCATTTGTTAATTAAAGAAAAAAATTAAATCTTTATTTACGAGGTATATTTAAAAGAATAACTAATGTGATTAATATTTTATCTCAAATTAACTAACTTCACGGTTTGTGCAGCATTCGAACGTCCCACATCTGACAGCACTTCTACCTCTGAAGTAATCTTTCTCAGCCATTGGGGCGTGGTTTGTCATGCACATCCCAGAACATTGTTTCAACTAATGACATACTTCTTAAATTCGACCTCCCTCCGAGCTAACTAACTTTCTCAACATTCCATTATTTCAGATATTTATTTTTATTCTCTGAATTTATATTACTACTTCAGAGGAAACTGGAAACATACAGTAGAAAAACAGAAAAAGTACGAAAGAGAAGCCGCAATTTTAACCGATTAAAAAATGTGTAAAATGTAAATATGGTCCAGGACATTTTTATATCACGAAAAAAAAAAACAACTTCATCTTTACTTTCCTGTCAAGAACATTTCACTTCCACGACCTTCATATCGTTGTTCGTATTATTGAAATATTAATGTTAGACGAGGGTCTTCGAAGTTAGACGGGGGTTGTGAATAATTTGAATTCTTTCATTTCTTCTTAAAAGACGGAATTGTAAGAAAATTGAAAGAATTGTTTTTATGATAAATATTAAATTGTGTTCATTACTACATAATATAAGAGTGTCATCAATTCATCATGAATTTGAGATTTAGTATAAGGTGATGCAAGAGAAAATTAATTCACACAACGCACCAAAGTTTAGTAGCTCAAACAAAAACACAAATCTTGAGAGAACAGGAAATAGAGTGAGGGGTGGGGATGGAAGAGGGAAGTTTATATGCGCACAGCGATGCGGAAAACCGCGATGCGCGGTCAAAGAAGTAAATCACCGCCACAGAGATAGCGGAAGTTAAAGAGGAAGTAAGAGAGGGAGGGGGACAAGGCGAGTACTCTGGGAGAAGAACTGAGAACGACCGTCACTCCTTTCAACTGCGTCCGAACTTCCCTCGCACTTCTTCTCTTTTGAAGTGAACACGTGAAGTTGATGAGTCGGAGACCACGTTGGAGACAAAGGAGTGGACAAGATTCCTTTTCAGGTTAATCGTACAAGTTTCGGGAATAAAATGCGTTGTTTAAATAGACTTCGACGTTAGTAAAATTCAGTTTGTTTTAATCAATTCACACTACACCCCCCTTAAAAATACGGATTATAGTATTTGAAAGAAAAGTTTGCCCGGTAATTGAAAAATAAAATCAATATTTAATTGAAAATATTCTTTATAATTAATGTAACCTGAACATAAAACTACAAGGAAGTATACGAAAACTCATTCAAGATAATAGTGCAAATACAGGCGATTTCTCAAGTTAATTTTTTTTTGAAAAATAAGTACCTTCAAATAGGTATATTTTCTTCAGTATAAAAATCAATTTTTCTACATTAAATCCTAAACTTCATTTCATCTACCTAGTGATTTGGCGTGTGAGTCTCATATGAAATATTGGTTGTAATAATATGTTGTAGATTATACGTTCAGTGATCTAATAAGTATTAAATTAACTCTATGTTGTATTATTTATCATGAATCTGTCGTGCGGATCTGCAAGTTTGTTGATCTCTCACATGTACCCCCTAAAATGTTTCCGAGAAACATGAGTGTGTCGATCTCCGATCTGCTATACGAAAACCAATTACATATCGAATACCTATAATTCCCTCACAAGTATGGGAAATCTATAGCTCTCTCACCGACGTAAGTGAAGTACAGATGCTCCTCATCCCACGATGTTCTGTCGTGCCATAGAGAAGGGGACTGTTCTTGCGATAGCTACTACTGCAAGGAAGAAGAAGAAGAAGAAGAAGCAAATTAACAAATATTTTCCACAATACAATGAAAATAACGGTTGCATTTAAACATTGCAAATTTTTAACTGGACTTGGAAACTTCATAATTTTCATATGATTGTAAAGGTGGCACATAAACTAAACCAGGAACTAAATTGTAAACTAAGCAGGAGCATCATCAACCGACAGTGTGCGTAATAGTAGTGTAAAGGAATTAAAAACAAAAAACAGCGGTTAATTACGTAATGAATGTTATGTGTGAATTAACACGAGGTAAAACAAAAATAAGCAGAGGAAGTTTGTTAATTATACTTTTTTCTGACTTTCATATCCTAATAACATTTGACACAAAGTGTTCCTCTTAGATGAATTGTCATTTTGAAAGTAGTCAAGATGGGATTTGGTTATTAAAGTTCAAAATTTATTTTCAAAAAAGTAGTTACAATTTGCGTATAAACCAACACATGTATCTAGAAAAGGGCCATATTATCAAGGATCCAAAGACAGTGGCTGATTATCATTTGGAAGATTTTTTGAACAATTTATAAAATCAGTACTTTAGGTTTATGATATTACCTATGTCATCATTTCGTTAACGTTCGTGTATGTTTTTTCTCAATACTGGAAATGAAAAACAAAGACAAAAAATAAAAACGATTACACTAAAAAGTAAACTTGTTTTGAGATAAATATTTTACAATTTGTATACCCATGTTTTAGATCTAAGGTATGAGTAATTTGTGTTTTTATAAAATTCTACCGATTCTTGATGACTTGTACGCAGGTTTATCATGAATAAAATAACCAAATCTTGATTCAGGGGATAAAATAACGTGATTAAGTATTGAATACAATTTCCTAATTTCACCAATCCACTTGATTCTAATTATATGTAATGAAATAGATACTCGTATTTCGACAAAATTAATTAAATCTGGCAAGAATTAATCGCGGGGTCTCTATTTTCATTTAGTATACATTATTTATCAATCATACAAGTTCCTTACAATAGGAACCAACATATATTAATAAAATAGTATTTAACAAAATATACTTACCACTCAACATTGATTAACTTTAAATATTTTGAAAGAACTTGAAATCATGATAGAAACGTGATTAAATTCAAATTGAGATGGGACTAGTGTTCCAAGTTAGTTAAATTATTGAGAAGTATAGTTGTTTTGTTTATTTTTATCATAATTCTTCTGACACAACTTTATGAGTTATAATGACGAAAAAAATGTGATTTTATTTCTATCATTTTACAGTACAGTCGTGTATTTTCTATCAATTTACAGTAACAATACTCATAAACTCGCTTTTCCCGTTTGATATGTACAAGAGCACGTAACAACATGATGTACGAGCGCAACAGTTTTGTGATTTGTGCATCGCACCTCTGACAATTGAAATATTTTTTTGTAATGTCCTATGACATATAGATGAAAATTTAAATTTGCTACAAATCAAAGTAAACTTTCATCACTTTTGTGATTTTGAAGTTGGTCTTTTTTGTTAATACAGGTGTTTCCTTCATATGACGCAATGTATTACATCATCAATTATCATTGCAATTATTTCATTTAGATGACCGGTGAGGTATGTTTTTTTCAAGTTGAAATCACAATACGTTCATGTCACTATTTATTTCTGACGATTTAATATATTTTAGTGATTTAATTCTACCTACGCTAGTACTATCTTAAAATGTCACTGTAGGCAACCGAGAAACTCCTCATTTTCACTGTGTGTGTCTCATTAACTGATTGAATGGCTACCATCACTCGCCATAGATGAGAAGAGAGCGTGGGAAGGGAAAACCCTCATGTGAAAAGCACTCGTCCGCAGTCGAAGAGACAACCTTGGCGCTTAATCGCACAAGTACCTCGCTTTGATCAGCGCTGAGGGTTGGACACGATGTGAAGAGCGAGTTCCAGAGGAGGAACCATTTCAAGGGTCACTCGCAACGCAGGGTTTCGCAATCTACTGCCTCGTGTCACTACTTCAATCTCGATTTCTGCTGTTATTCGTATTTCGTTAACGAGCTCTATTCGAGTACCTAGAACAAACTACATTTTTCAAGTGCTGTGTTCGTAATATCCTAGCGAAATACAATAACCTTGGTCCATACTCGTCACATTATACTGTAAAATAACATTTCGAGAAGAAGGACAATGAGGGGTATCTAAAACACTATGTTATTTAACTTTGGTTAGTGCATATTCGTTCGGCTTAGTAGGTAGGGAGACTACAGTAGACACTATTCCATCGTTTTTTCTCGTTACCACGCGGTCTGGGATTGGGTTCAGTTATCAAGATTGCTACGTAGGGTAAAATTGGAGAGATAATTGATATGAATGAGATGAAATGATAAAAAAGAAGTCAGGTGTACTATCGATAGGCAAGGTCGACGTTGCTTGTATAGTGTATTTATTTGGTACGCATGGACTAGTGCTTACGTGGAAAATGCAAGTAAATTTTTGTCCGTAAAAGTTTGATTAGGTCCGAATTGCTCTTTATGACGAGATATTCTTCCTGTAAAATGTTTCACCTGAATGTGTAAAACGTGTGGGTCGTCGTCCTGAATAAAGAACTGCGCAGAATGAGTAGTTCACATTCAGGCTTTGCATCACTCACAAATATTGAAGTGGTAAAAAAGATTTCTTACTCTAGAATTTTTTATATGAAACATTTGTTACTCTAGAATATGCGATATTTATTGTGATGGTGATATAGTTAAATATTAAGATCATGGAGATGAGACTGTCTTCTTCTTCACCTTGCTATTCCCGTGTTATATTCCCGGGTCGGCATAGATGGGGATGGTATAATACCTCTACTTTGATTTAACTGGGGAACTCCAGGGTGCCGGATGCCCTTCCTGTCGCATCTCCCCGAGGCGGGTGATTAATGAATGTGGGTTGAATGATGATGAGTGACTGTTGTGGTGGAATGATAGACAGTGGAAACGGGAGAAATGCCGCGAACACCTCTTCGTCCACCACCTCGAATTCTACTTGGATCGGAACGGGTTTGAACCCGCGTCCCCGCTGGCGAGTAGGTAGAAGGCAAGTGCGTTAGGCACTACGCGCAATACGCTGCGGGTCGCCCTGGAGATGAGACTGTGAAACGATGAATCAAACTTACATTTAATCCTTGAGAAACAATATCTTGAATACAGATTCTATCTCATAACGTAAAATAATCTTACAATTTAGTGACAACAACATATATTTCCTCCCATTAAGCTTGAGCGATCAAAATGTTACTTTATGTATTGTTATGTGACAAATAGCTATCATAGCGTGTAGGTATGGTATAAATTTTTGAAATTTCACACTTTTATTGATCTCCCGTAGCATTCATTATTTAATAAGTATAGTAAGGCAAACCAGGAGCACCATGACAATTGTAAATACAAGAGATCGCTTATTTTTGCACAGCCCACATTTTAAGGAAGTGCATCTAATCCTTTAGAGAGTAAGAAGCGATCTGGGATTAGAAACTTCAACCAGCCACAACACCTTTAGAGCAGTGATGTGAACACCACTATATCTAAATAATAATAATAATAATAATAATAATATTCATAATACCGCTAAAACAAAATCCAAGGTATAATGGTAGGAATTACAATAACGGCAGCGTTCAAAACGCTTCACATCCTGATTAAACGCACTCTCAATAATGACTTCGAATATGTTGAATATTGTGTAAATTTGCGAGTAGATAAAGTAATTAGTACAGATGGATTCTTGTTTGCAAAGAAAGGGACTTTTTACTCGAAAATATGATCAGTTTATTTATCTTCTATTCGTTACGCCCTGAAGTTGCCGACCCCTGACGTGATAGAGTGGTACTGCAAGAGAAAAAGCTCTTCAATGCGAACAGCGAAGCAGCTGAATAAACGAGCGCCGCAATACAGTCGCCTCCTCCCGAATATTAACTATACACTCTGATAGACTGGTGAACGTATTACCCCATGCCAGCAAGAGCTCATCTAGCAATGAAACGCTCCAATATAACCAATATGAGAATTCCTTGGATGTGAATAGCTCATTTACATAGAAGCAACTATTACCCTTTGATGGAAACACGAAGTCAGGATCACACAGCTTTCTCTTCAAACGTCATATCCAAGAGAGTTTGTTTTACTAACTACGACTAATTAGTAAAGTGCGTTGAAAGACAGATCCATGAATATGATATTCTTTTTTTCGTTTTAAATGTTTACTTGAGAGACTTCGTATCTCCTAATGGACGCACATAAGTTATATGAGTTAACTATTCGTATTCAAAACAATAAAATATTATTTGACTTTAACACATGGATGGATCTGTGATCGAAGAAAGTGACTAAAACATGGCCAAAAGGTCGATAAACCGGGTTGTATAAAACGATTAAAATGAAAAAGTAAAAGAAATTGATTAAACACTCTTTACAGAAATTTCATTTTATACATAATTGTTGAATTACCTAATTTGTAGGCAAGGAGAATTCAACAATAGTCTAATCAAAAATGAGATGAATTTTAAAAATATAGGTCATTCAAAATTCGACAAACTACATTTATTTAGGGAAGAAATACACAATTGAATACTTTCTTCCTAATTTGCAACACATTCAGGACCTTTCTGGTCTACGTACCCAAATATGATATCCCACTAAACAAAAATTAACGCACTGAATTGAAATTAAGTCTGCTAACTTCTAATTAGCTAGAAAAATATTCCAATTTTGTATTAAAAGTAATGTTTTTTATTTGTACACCTATAGACGGGCAACTTACAATTTCTTCACACACCAAGATGAAGACTAAAAGTAGAGTTAAAATGGAGTTGAGTGGTTTATTTTTATTTATTAAAACCTCAATGAGGGTAAAACTATAGAACAACAGCAATGGTGATCAACTCCTAAATTATGTGTAGAAAACGCGGAAGATTATTTATTAGTACTATTACCATTATTGGGGCTTAATGAATAGCCAACTGCTAGGTCATTACAGCCGTCGACATATAATAATTACCTTTTATAACATTAATTCTCTTTATTCTTTGTTAGCAAAGATATTCCGTTGAGCTATATAGTAACTTACTTGCTTTATCTAGTTACATTTACTTTTACCTTTCAGAATCGACTCAGAAAAATGAATGTGATGCAACCTCCATTCAACCCACATCACAAATAAATGAAAGAGACACGGTGCTAAGAACATGTAATGCAGCGTCGCTTTAACATGCACCTGGTCTGATTACTTCTTCATTCACGCGGTAAACCTGGATTACAGTGCAGAACCGCGTACAAAAACCTTCATAAGCCGCACAACGTCAGGGTGATCTCATGGCTACGTCTCGATGGGAATGGTCAGCTGCAGCCACAGTCACGTGGGGAGAAGGGTGGGGGGGAGTCCTTGACTTCGTGAAAAAAGGATGTAACGCTAGCACGAGATCAAAGAGAACAGGGAGTGTGAATGCATGGAGGTAGCAAAATATAAGATTCGGAGGAATCACAATAATTTGGAGTATCTTCAGAGGGGTTTTAACAAATTTAAAATAAGGGACGAGAATGAAAGTTCCTTCTACTTCCATTGCGAGAAACAATACAACAAACAAGTGATGTATTAATTCAATAAATGTATTGCCAAAAGACATGTAAATACTAAGCAATAGATAAAATTATTACATGTAATTTGTACAGATTACTAAATGATGTGAAAACATAGACAAAATTTTTGTCTACTATTCAGTAATACTTTTAATGTTATAATCTATATTTCAAATAGACGTAAATTTTATTTTTTTAAACCAGCCATTATCAGGGAAATGCACATATAATAAAATAAACAATTTTTTAAATATTAATAAACTAATCTTGTAAACTATATAAATATTAATAGTGAACATCGTAATAATGCATATTGATATCAAATGGAAGTCGAATTGTGTATCGTTCTGTTCGATGCAAAAATATTGCGTATAAATAATGAAAAATGTATAGGAGCTCAAAATATCACTTTGACCAGCCTGGTGGGGACATATGAATGGTTGAATAGATCTGGTCCGTCTAATGGTGTTGGAAACCGTAGTTCTCAGAGTACCACCACCCCAGAGTTGGGGTGGTGGTAGAAGCATGCGGGTAGCGGAGGCTGGAGGCGCTTGAGTGCTTATCAGCTTCGCAGCCATTCAGCGCGGGAGATAAATGGGATGCGGGCGCCGTTTGCGGCGCGAGCGACGGGGTTGGTAGTGGCGCGTGAGCCGCTAGATTACAGAGCGACAGCGATGCAATGACGCGGACTTCTCGGAGAGAACTGATCAACAAGTTTCTTTCTGATGGACTTCAACGCACTAGGTGCTACCTTGGATTTTTGGAGATTTACCGTAATATATCTATTAAAGAAATCGTTACTTGGTGTTTTGACTGCATTGCATACTATATTAAATAAAAGTTATTGCAGTAAATATTTCATATGCGAAAGTTATTTAGACCCCTTAAGTGACCTTCATTAGGTTGAAAATAGTTTGGGGTTCAAGAAACTTGCACTTATTAAATATTTACTGCAAGACTATATCTTTAATTTAATATATTAACGGAAACTTAACAATATTTTTGAATAACACAAATTTAAATCCTATCTACTCACATTAAAGATATTCACTTAGGGAAGTAGAGCGTACTAGATGCTAGTAAAGCACATAACCATTTAAAAAATTATTGTATGTTATCTATACTGGTTATAATTAAAATAATGATTATAACAGTAGTTCATGAATGATGGTGTTTTTGAAATGAAACTAATGTAGTGTTTAAATTGAAACAATATACTTGAAGAATTCTATGTTCAGAACAGTTCTATGTTCTTTATGTTCAACAAATTTCTCTAGTTTTGTAGCAGTAATATTTGATGTTTCGCGTCAAAAGGTAGATCGGAATGCTCGATGCGACCTCCTACGCGCAAGACTCCTTCTCGGTCTACAAATGGAGACAACGATGAAATGCTGCTTGCATTAGAGATGGGTGAATTGCTAGTCAGAGCGTGAAGCTCCTTTGCGAACTCCTGACTTTGTATGAGTTTGACACACATCTGTAAGGAACGGGAAATTTCCAGGGGTGAAAGAGCACCTGTAAGCTTGGGACGTCGTTTGATGTTATTCAAGAATCTCATAACAAAGGCCATGATTCTGATCGATTTGAGGTACGGAAATTTGGAGACGATCGTGGTGACAAAGATTGGAGAAGTGGAGAGGTGAAAAACCCGTTTTATTTCAGGTAGATCTTCGGAGACATGGTCCATAGCGTCGCTCGGCCAGTGAGAAGCTTCTTGAGAAAGCCACTTGGGGCCAGACCACCATAAGTTGTTGCTGGTTAACTCGCGGGGTAAAGATCCGCGCGAGATCAAGTCTGCTGGATTGTCAGCAGAACGGACATGACGCCATGAGCAGCACCCCAGGGTGTCCTGAATGTCTGCCACTCGATTTGCCACAAACGTCTTGAGAGTGGCGGGGGAACGCTTCAACCATCCCAGCACTATCTTGGAGTCAGACCACAGAAAATTCACGGAGCCATCTAAACCAAGAGAGTCAATCACCTTCGCAGCGAGATTGGCAAGGAGGTGGGCAGCAAGCAGTTCTAGACGAGGGATAGTTGTAACCTTGACAGGTGCCACCTTCGATTTTGAGCAGAGGAGGGCTATATGTGCAGACCCTTCTTGATTTGTTGTGCGCAAATATAAACAAGCACCATACGCCTTCGCACTAGCATCACAAAATCCATGCAACTGCAGAGTAGTAAGCTGACCTTGACAAAGAGCATATCGAGGTATTGACAGCTGCGGGATGAACCTCAACTCTCTGTAAATTTGGAGCCATTGTTGGGTTATTTCAGCGGGGATTGGTTGGTCCCAATCCGACGTATTCTTCCACAGTGATTGAAAGAGAATCTTGCAATTGGAGACTACAGGTGATATAAGTCCTATAGGATCGAATATGGAAGCTATACATGACAGGACAATCCTTCGAGTGAACGTCGGCGTGGGAGCATTACCATCAAAGGCACTCTCTATTCTGAAGAGATCGTCAGAAGGTTGCCAAATCAAACCAAGAGTTTTCACAGCAGTAGCGTCAGTGTCTCCAAAGGTGCGACTGGACTGGGTTTCGTGAAGTTCCGATGGAATGAAATTCATCAATTCTGTGGAATTAGAACTCCACTTTCTCAATTCGAACCCTCCTCTGGGAAGAAGTGAACGTAATTCAGAAACAGCCTGTTTGGCTCCTTCCAAATCTGCGGCGCCAGAGATGACATCATCAACATAGGTGGAATTGTTGATTGTCAATGATGCTACAGGAAGGAATTCACCCTCATCGATGGTGAGTTGTTTAAGTGTCCTAGTGGCGAGAAAGGAGGCCGACGCTGTACCATACGTGACCGTTTTCAGAGCAAAGGTTTGGACAGGCTCCTGAGGGGAATTCCTCCAAACGATTTGCTGGCAGCCAACGTTTTGTGGATTCACAAGTATTTGACGATACATTTTGCTGATGTCGGCAGTGAAGGCAATTTTGTTTAACCTGAATCGCAACAAAATGGAAAAGAGATCTGGCTGAACCACGGGTCCAACTTCCAATAAATCATTCAGTGATTTTCCATTGGAGGACTTTGCTGAAGCATCGAACACGACCCTGAGTTTTGTGGACGTGCTTGATGGTTTGAAGATAGGGTGATGGGGAATGAAATAGCTGGGGGTCACCTCGGATATGTCAGCTGGTTCCATGTGACCCAACTCAACATACTCCCTCATGAATGAATGGTATTGTGCCTTCAGCTCCTCGTTTTTAGTAAGACGTTTCTCCAGGGAATAGAGTCGCCTTAGGGCCTGGGGCTTGGACGCCCCTAAATTAGGAGT
>NNCF01127368.1:893777-917824 GCA_002313205.1 Laupala kohalensis
TTTTGCGAAATGAATGATGCAGGAAATGTGCATTTTCGGGTGAAAGGTGTTTTGTCGAACAAAGGCTAGCTACCGCAGCCTGCATTTAGGGGGTGAGAAGAATGCCAAGCGTAGCCTCGCGGCAAGTGCCGAGAAAAGAATTAGCCTTACTTAGGGAAAACTTTATTCCTAGCTGGATGGAATTGTGTGTGCCGAAACACTATCAATGCTGTTATTGTTTTTGTGGATATTGCACTTCATATAAGAAACCAGCTAGAACACTCGCCGGAAAGAACGAAAAAGAATCGTTAAGACAGACGCGGTTTATACAAGAAATTATATATTTGTGTAAAAATATATTTTTTTTCTGAACGCAACACAAAACATAGACTGTTTTCCTTTGATTTTAAGTTTTGTATAAGAGATTAATTCAGTAGTAATTAAGACTGATATTAAATCACACACGTCTTCCAATAAAATTAGTTTTATTACATGAATAATTTAAGCTGTAACAATTATTTCATTAAAATAAGTATACCATAAATTTTGTATACCTCTACAATACTTCTCTCTCGTTTCATTTTTCATTACATACATGCTATAAGCTCGTAGTACACGTATTTTTAGTTTCAATATAATAACCAGAATTACTATGATTTTTATTATTATTAATTCAATTTTATCCTTTCAATTTGTTTTTTGATTATAAACTACACAATGAACAATTGTGTGACTTCAATTAAGATTAACTGTCAACTCAATTCAATACAATTTATTAAATGTATATATGTGATCGTTTATTATCATTACCAAGTAATGGTAGTAAAAAAAGCATTTATATATCGATTTTAACAATGTTGAGATATATTTGAGTTTATATTTTCTTCAAAGTAGTCCATTTATGTGGCGGCGTTCGAACATGGATATTTTAGGCGTTTCGTGAACATGGATATTTCACTTTAAAACTATACTGAGCAGCTTGAACAAAAACGTTCATATAACGTATTTCTAAGGAAGAAATGTTAACAGTCGTTTTGAAAAACAGAAACAAAAATCTTGTGTTCAAGCCAGAAGGAAATAATAATAATAATAATAATAAAGGTTTTTGATTTTTTTAAAAAATGGACTTTGAACATGACATGACTGAAAGCGAGCAAGAAAATTATAAAAAACAGGTGCATTTTCAAGTTGATTAAGAATCATCTGTTCAAAATAGTTACAAAAAATTATTGAAATTCGAAAGGCTCCTGTTTCATTTACGAAGCGTTGAGTTTTCCGACAGAATTAAATAAGTGTTTCATTATACGGATATGCCACAAGTAGACTCGACAGAAAGCTTATTCGCATTCAGGATAGGGTAGATCCCTGGGGTATACTTTAGACAGGGACCAATTCGATTTCATTGCCCTCACGAAAGGTTCCCGTGGTGTCCTGATCAATGGAGGTGTAATACGGAACTTGACAAGAAGCGAACCAGGAGGTCTCCGAAGGTCAATTAAATAACATGAGACCAGGGTATTGGCAGTATGACTAAATTTTTCGCTTGAATCAAACTAATTACATCGATTTTAAAGAAACCAAAATATTTTTAAGTTCATCAACGTAAGAAAATATGCTAAATATTCGGCGATAAACTCTGATTTATTGCGGAGATAAACAATTAAGAATTTTCTCAATTTGTATTTTATAGTATATTTATGTTTTTACAATCAATTGAAACGAAATTTTGCGTCAACATTGTTATTATATTTCTTCACCAATTAGGAAACTACAGTTAGTTAATACATATCTTTATTAATATAATTTTAACAAGTGTTTACTATGCCATAAATTTGTATTCTCTCACGCAATTGCTGCTTTTTATTAAAAAGTGAGTATTACGAGCGAAAGTAAGTAGTGATTGTAATACAAATGGAATTCAATAGCTAAAATTGAAAGTTCCTTCGCGACTTAAAATAGGCTAATAAAGGTACCACTACACAAATTTATATTTATGAATATCTAAGATAAAATATATCTTAATTGTGTAATCAATCTCAAATATTGTGTACTAACAGAATTACCCAACGTTGACAGGTATACGAAAAGAAACATAAAACAATAATTACTGACCACTAAAAATTTCCAAACCATTCACAAATAAAACAACAAACACACATCAACATTCCAAGAAAAATTGATACTAACAATTGATATATTTTACCCTAAAGTGAGTAATAAAACACCAGACAACGGACCTGGATATTTCTAACTTATTTTGCCCAGCGTTCTTTTACAATATTCTTAGTCCATTTGTTAAATTACATATGTCTCTACGTTCGTATTATTGAATTAAGTACCACGAAGAAAAAACTGTGTGTATATTTGTAGGTTAAGTATTGTATGAGTTACACAGTTTTAAGTTATTGTAAGTTAATGTGTACTTACAAATAATTTTAAAATCCAGGCAGAAGGAAACTACACTTTACACAGGATGCGTAGTAAACAAAACGTATCGTTAAGACAACTGAATTAAAATTTTTGTTTCATTTTTTGTTGTGTACTTGAAAACAATGTTATTCACGGCTTTTATATACTTTTTTCTCTTACGATTAGGTCACGTAGATTATACTCACGTCCGTCTCATGTAATGCAATCGAACTCGGGCGGACACATTAGAAAGTTTCATAGCCCACAGACATGCAAGTGAAGATTCACATCTTGTGATAAGCAGCTAATAGTTTTCCTGCTCTTTTTTAATTCATCACTATTAACAATACTTCACTTTTTTGTAGCAACAACCCTTCAGAAAAGTCCTGTGAAATTTCAAGTAATATCATCCATTATTTTTTCAGATTTCCTTGCAACAGCCATGCCAAATAATACACTTTTATTACAATTGATTTGTTTATTCATACCGAGGGTGATTTTCGAGGAAAGGTGAAAAAGCCTCGTCAAATTCGTGTGTTGTGGGTTGCATCTATTTGAAGCGACAGGCGTTGTATCCCAAGAGTTTTGATCACGTATTGCGGGTTGCAGATTATATCTTCCTCTGTCTTCATAATTCTTCTTCGGTGTTTTGAGGATTGTTATCACCCGAGTGGTAGTAAAACTTTCTGTCTCAGGACTCTTGTCTCTGGCTTCGGGTCATTATACTCCGTACTAGTGCAGCAACTCCTATCGCAGTTAGGAACCGCAAAAAATGCGTGCCTTTAGAGTGACCTTTTGCCCAGCGCTTCTATCCTTCATGGACTCAGTGAGTTTTACATCCAGCTCCCACCAATGTCGCGAGCTAACCGTCAATTCACGAACAAAGAGGGTCGTTATCTTCACGATCAGTCCGGCTTCAATATAAAACATCTGGACGCTGCCGAAGTGAGCGCGACTGAAAATCAAAAACTTTACAACAAGGACGTTGTCTCTGAGCAGTCGCATGAGTCAGTGTCCATCAACTTCCTTTCTAAATCTGTCTGCCGGGAACTGCTTTCCATTAGCTCTCCTAACTCTCAGGAATTCGGCTCGATGGACTGCGATGCGGGCTTTCATCCAAAACCATCGCTTGAATCCAAACTAATTCAACTTTAGAATTGATTTTCACCTATTCAACGACGGGACTCGTCGTATTCTGATTCCTCCATCGCCCATCATATATCGGATCTCCGATCTAATACCCACATTCAACTCAGTTGTGGCTTCTGTTTAGTCCAACAAGGCATACTTGAGTTGCAAGTGGCAAGAGAAAGGATGATGTCAACTTCATTGAAAATGTAACAGAATCAATAGTACTCTGTCGTGGGTTCTTGCGTTACATCGGCTCCAGCGAGCGGTCTGGACCAGCAAGAAACGACATAGAATATGGTTGGACGGAGAGGAGGGGGGCGGGGTCAGTCTCCACAGTGAAACGCCATTCGTGGG
Organism: Laupala kohalensis; assembly: GCA_002313205.1. Classification (NCBI taxonomy): domain Eukaryota; kingdom Metazoa; phylum Arthropoda; class Insecta; order Orthoptera; family Trigonidiidae; genus Laupala; species Laupala kohalensis. The sequence goes on from NNCF01127368.1 coordinate 897,651, forward strand.
AAATACGTGTTTAATACTCACTGATTACGAGGTTCGAAGACATACGGTATCGGCGTCGTTGTGAGTGGTTCTAGAGCGGACGCTCATGACGTAGCCAGCTCGGTGGTCATGGCAGAGGTTCTCTGGTGGTTGGCCGGACAGAGCCACAGAGCGACGTACGGTGATGTCGCGGTGGCGGCGGAGCGCCCGTCGAGACTCGACCGAGCCGTTGCGGCTGGACGAGCGTCAATGAGACGGCAGCGAGACGGAAAAATGAGAGTGAACGTGTCTTCCTACGAGACTAGTCCGCGTCACCGTGCCCTACTAAACTCGATCTGACCTCAATCCCTACTAAACCTACCAACGTATCTGACCTCAATCCGAAAATGCATATGTGAGATTCACAACAACTCCTTCGAATTCTCCAAGAAATTTCATGTTCATTTTCGACGGGCCGCACAACCAAAACACATTTTATCATTGACATACCCAACCAGAAAGTTCTATCATAGTTCTCCGGTCTAACTGATAAACGACCCGTACGCCATTTTCTTCATCGAGTCATATGTGAGAAACGACCCATAAAAGAAATACGCATGTAAGCAAGACGAGCGAAAGTACATAGTTATAACATTTATTGGAATTTTCTTGCAGCTACAAAAGAAAAATAATAGTACAACAGAAAACAAGTTGAATTTAAAACAAAAATCGTTCTTTAAGACAATTTTTTTTTTGATTTTGAAAAAACTACCGACAGCGGTGGTCTAGTGGCAGCGTCTTCGCTTCCACGATCCTGCTAAGTGGTAGATCGTGGGTTCAAACCCTGCTAGATGAGGTTTTCAGCTGGGGTTTCCCCCACCTACTCCAGAAAAAGGTCGGTTCGGTGCCATAAATTACCTGGCATCAACATATCTCCTTCTCAATTCCCTTACCCAAGTCCAACGGTGAGGTGGAAAAGCAGACCTCATGTCCTGAACCTCGCCAAAAGGGCGTAAAATAAATAAATATATAAGTAAACATCAGTTAAGTACTTAATTATTCAGTAAATTTCAGTACATTATTTTTTGTTTCTCGGGATATCTCTTCACATGGCACGCACTGGACTAACATACGTATTCTCATAAGTTTTGATAAGTGTTTAAGACTCACGACAGAGAGCCTTTAACAATTTCCGCAATCTTGAATATTATCCAAAAGTGACTTAACAAGTTTTACTTAAAAACCACAACGTGAATAAATTCCTTTAATTCATTTAGAAGTTTACGATTGACATTAAATACTTAGATAATACGTTAACAACTTTCTTAATTTCTTAGTTTCTAACATTTTCTAACATGGTTTGGATTAGATGCAAGACGAAACTGAAAAGGAAAGGGGAATTTTATAAAATCATATAAAATAATTACTCAGTACACTAGAAATTATCAGAGACAAAAATTACAAACTTAGAAAAAAAAACGTAATTTTTCATTTATGTTTATGTTGTAAAAGGAATATTACGATTTATATCTTAATAAAATGCAATAACCTTTATAGAATTTTTAAATCAAATCATGCAGCTGTATTTTCTGCAACATCCATGGGATGTTTAGGGTGATACAGAAAGAGTAGTTATCATATCAGAAGGATAAGGAAGTTGCTAGAAATTTTGAACCATCAGTAGACGACTATCGTACTACTAACATGATAGTTAGTAGTCGTTCACTGACTATTGATAAATACAACCATTTTAACAGTTCATAAATATTACTTGGAGAATAATTTGTTATCAGCAAATAGGGAAATGAGGAAGTTATATAGACGTTCATAGTTCAACAATAAATTACAGTGGATATTCAAATTTTGGTTCATTAGCACCGGTGCAGGCTTCCCACTGACGTCGGTCACGGGAATTTGCAAGATTTAAGGTAAAACATACTAGTCAATCCTTACGAAGTTGGTGCGAGTCTTGCTTCACAATTAATGGCATATCTTGGAACATCCGTTGTAAATTATTGTTTTTTAACTTCAAATATCTACATCACTTTCTTGATTCCCATAATAAAGCAATGTATATACATATTCGTCTTGTGTTCTTGGTCTCTGTCACATTATATCTCATTCGCAAGACATTTCCGGACATGCGTACGTCATGTTGTTTCGTGTCTAGTAACATGTTCTCTAATTCTTGTACCCCTCCAATTTTTACGTGTATTCTAGGACAATCTGTATAAATGCGATAGTGTCTATCTATTTGCTATCTTTTTACGAATAAACTATTGAATCGATTGTGATAAAATTTGAGAAGGATGCAGTTTACATGTCCAGAAAGAACATGAACTAACTTCTATTTTAAAAATTTATGAAAAGAAAGATTGAAAATAGCTTTTGGTGACAAATGTCGAAATTGGGAAAAACATCCATGTTGGGAGAGGTATATTCACTTATGCTGCCTAAACGTTCACAGATAAGTGACAACGATATTGTGGAAATAATGTTCACATCTAAATGTTTTACAAATACGTCCACGACAATACATGTCTACCTTCAAAGGTTATCCTTAATTATCGAATTTTTTAGAACGCATATTAAAATACTTCAAATTAAAAGTGTAAGTAGGAATAATTAATCCTCATAAATTAAAATGGGCTCTTTGTAAGTGTATTTTACAAACAAAATTTTTTTATAAATCGTAAAATTTAGACGAATAGCCATGTCTTCCCGAATTTTGACGTATGTTGCCGTATCTTTCCTCGGTTGCCCCAGCTTTTCGACAAAATTTTGCTTTATATTTCTCCTGCGTTCACAGCGAAGGTATTTTTAAAAACACTGATTTTAAAAGGGGTGAAATGTGACGTCTTGAATTTCCGTAATTTTTACTATGTTACTAACCAATTGATACAATGTCTCGGTTTTTGTTTGTATACGTTGTTAATCTTACAACAAGAGTTTCTTGTTCTTCTGACGTATGAATCGTTAAAGGTGTAAATGAGTAGACATGTTTAGAAGTTTGCCGTTAGCGATAACGACTTTCTGTACTACTACTGCTCTTTTTCACGAACTCATTGACATAATACAGTTTTTGCATAACGTACACGCTTCCTAGCGTAACGATCTAGTGTAATCAAAGCATTTTTCCACTCAAATTATACTAAAATTTGTAAACCCTAACAAACTACAACTATGCATGATTACACCAGTAAACTGTACTGTAAGTACAACAGCACGTGCTCATACGGCACACACAACCAACAAATCTCTCGCATATCCTATTAGATATCAACATAACCTCAAATTCAGATCAGAATCCGCCATGACATCTCTCACTAGCGTACCACTAACATCATACGCTAACAGAGTCGTCGTAACGTACTACGCTAGGAGCGTTGGTATACCGCTAACTTCTGATCATGCCCAGTAGCAACTTGCATATGAGTAGCGTATACGATAGCTCGCAGGTACGCTGTGCAAAAACTCCCTAATACCTTGTATTGTGTCCGCAAATATTATATATCAAAAACTTAAAAACTAAATTTATTGAATTTCTGATATTTCTATTTTAAATGGGTGAAAGGGAATGAAAATATTTGATGAGATAGGTTTAATCTTCTAAGGAGAGAAAAATATGAACGATAGGAACATGAAATTTTGACGTGACGCTGCTTTTGTGATTAAGAAGATTTCTGAGAGAAAATATTTCGGAACTCCGATTTCATGAAGGAAATTTTGGGTGAAATATATCTTAATATGATTAATTAAGAACAAATTAAGAAATAATTGTGGGTTTTGAATACAAACGTGTTATGTTTGTCTATCTTCAATTTTTGTATCACTAAACAAAAAATCTCTTTCGGTGCCGGGTTCGGTAGGTTAGTGTACTACATGTACAACACACTATATGGTCAAATGCACAGTAATTTTAGATTTTTTAAAGAAATTTTAATTTCAACAAACTTTTGCGTTCTTAATTAAGCTATGATTGTTCACAACTTAATTACCATCATTGCACACACAATTTAATTCACGATTGCAGAATGAATCCATTATGATTCCAGAATTCAACGGTAATTAGACAATGCTGACTTTAAAGCTAGCAAGTAATGAGAAAATATATTTCAAGAAGTTTGATATATATTTTCTCAGCAGGTTACCTGAGGCATATCAGAGAAGATGAAAGATGTTTCGCGCAAAATATTCTTCTAGATACAAAGACATTTCAACATTATTTAATAATTTCTTACTCTAGCAACCTCTGAAGAGCTGCTTTGTAGAAGCGAGAAGGAGAAATATCTGTCTTTTCTTCTTTTGCGCTTTCTTAACACAAGGCGAGGATTAATCTTGAGTCGGAATGAGAACATCTTCCTCAACTCTACAGCGTTTTATGTGAATTCATTCTCAAGTGAGCGTTTAAATTAGAACATTCTCGTATCTCCTACCGCACCGGTAGAAAGGAAAATTATGACTTTTAGAAAGCTTGATTTATGGGTACCAAGCATAAGAAGAACAGTACTATTTTTCTAGTGCATTCTTTCAAGCGTATTTTTCATATTACTTATATTAAATAATGTAATGTTTTCATAATGTTTCATGGTATTGACTCATATGCAACACTCAGAGCTTTGTGGAATCATATATCATATAATTGAAAGCTATAATCCCAAACATTTTTCTGGTTGCTTTGATAAAACATTTAGTGTTTCTCAAGGAATGAGAAGGTGTGATACAAGGTGATCAGTATGCTGTATGCGATGTAGAAAGGTCTTATTATGGTATAATATGATAAAATCATTATTTGTAATTAATAATCAAAATTGTGACAGAATGTGATGTTTAATGTATTAAATTTTAAAATACAAATATATTGTTAGAATGTTATTCATTCTAAAAAAAATATGTAGCCTCCACATTCATAAATGAAAATGGGTGTTTAAATTAATATTCAGTTATTGACACCAAGTATCAGCATAATTTTCATTTTGCACATTTCCGATGGTAAAGTCATACTAATGTAAAGTTGTTCTAAATACCTCGAGGTAGTACCAGGGTAATATCTTCTCTTCTAAGGTAAAGCCCCTAAACCTGCCAAGTACACAAACTGCCGTGAGAACTACAGCCCGAAATCCCTCCTGAGAAACATGGCGAAAGGACTTAGGTGGCGCGGAGCCAACCGTGTGGAGCAGCTACCAGCTTTTTACTGCAGCTCCTTCACAAACACCCGCTTCTAATTTTGCTCCAAACTCACTTGACTTCTTTACGTAGGCAAAACAAGTACGTTTACAGATATCCAATTTTCTTGATCCTAAATTTACTTCTTGTCAAGTGTCTTCGAGATCCTAACAAGTGGAAAACGTAATAAAAGTCATAAAATAAGATGAAAGAAATCACGAAAAGAATGCATTCGAACATGTAAAATATTACTTTAAAAAAGGCAAGTAATGTCTAAGGGCAGCGACAACAATTTGGTGTCCCGGAGAAAATTCTAAGGATGACTTGAAACAGTATGTCTCCCAATAATAAAACAAAAAATGTATTCTCAGAATTATATTTTACATTGACACATTAAAAGTTCCCATGATTCACTCTTGCAAATGTGATGAGCATGTCTAGCAAGTTCACAAAAGATCAGTGACTCCGGAAATTTAAAATTTTGAATTTAGTTGTCTGTGAGGTTTAAAAGGTTGTCAACAACTGTTGTAGAGAAAGTGAGCCACAAAAATACTGATTTTGATTCGTATTTCATTATCAGGAGTACTTTACGTATGAACTCGCCAACTCCGCCCCCCTCAAATACATTTAATAAACAAAACCTCGTCATACGATGAAACTCTTCCCCAAGAGAAATTGTCGTTCAAAGGATATTTTCCTATAGAGAATGTATAATTTTCCACAATCATTTAATGATAGGTCTATTCCAAAAATTAAAACTTTATCACTCAATGAACATTTTTGTTACGTAGAAAAGAAAATTGTCCGTTACGGAAGAAACTAATTTTTTCCCATCATGAATCTAAAAAAATTTAAATTCCTTAATGTCTTTCCATTAACTGGAAACAGGGATTCTCCCATGGGTTATAGCAGTGCTAGCATAGAACTATCGACCACCACTTAGATTAAACTCGAGAGCGCGCTACTACGGAATGAAAAATTTTATAGCTGAAGAGAAAGAGAGATAGGCGAAAGAGAAGGGAGATAAAGTTATGTAAAAGAGCGAAGCAAGCTTCTTTAACATAATACACAAGTTGCGTTTTTACAGTGTAATAATACGTTTTGCAAATATATAACGATTTACAGCACAAGTATATGAAATTCCTCACAACTATCCCCAGTTCCCGTAGAGAAGCCGTGACATAAATATTAATCATCTGTCATTAGAATGCAGTTTCCAGAAATTAGTGAGAAGACATCATGGTATCTCTGCTATAGACGAATATAATTTTAAACGTTGGTTTCCACAGCTGGAATCTATATATCCCTTGTTTTTTAGAACAGACCGCGTCTCAGCAGACAGAACGTTTCGGCCATCCCGTTGTGACCTTCTTAAGGGCAATGTCGGAGTGGAACACACCTAAGATGAACACAGAGTATTGTGAGGTAGAGTACGACATCCATAAATGTGTTTCGAAATCAATATGATGTATCTCGTTTAAATACTGAATTAACTAAAATATAATTTCGTACAAAAAGGAACTTAAAATAAGACACACCCGATTTGATATTTATCTCCGAGAACTGAGGCGACCATGTCCGAAAAGTTGAGTGCTGTGAGAACAGCGTTTCTATTTTTAGAAAACAAAGTTTCTAAAAGTTCCTCGGGAGACGATATTGAAGAAATTCCCACTTTTTTTTCGCACCATTAAAATAATGTTATTATACAATTCTTGTATAGTAGGAAAGCAATATATCTATTTTAGAATATATTTTTTCCTGTATCTCGAAAACGACGTGACGTATAAAAATGTTTTGTTTTTTGTACGTTTTTTAATTGGCATTTTTAGAAAGACAATGTTGAGCTCAATGTGTATGTGAAGTCGCAATGAAATGTTCAGTGATAGACTTCTATTCCAAATGAGTTCAAACTAGTCTGAACTGAAGTTCTGTTGCATCAATTTGTTCGTGGGTGTACGAACAAAATTCCCCACACAAACACATGCACTCATAAAATATTGCACATATCGAAAATTTGAATATAGATTCTCAATTTGTAAAGATTAGAAGATGTTTTGAATTTTCTTTGCACGATTACAATACTTTTCTTGTGTAATATTTGTGTTTATGATAAAGAGTCTGTTTTGAACATTTAGGGATTGGAATACAGACAGGGTGACTTGTCACCGTTCTTTTGCGCTGACACCTTAACATGGATTCATCATCATAAGAATTTATAGTAAATCAGGAATCTTTCCTGAGTAAACAGCACTATACCTTAGCTTTCAAATACAATTAGTGCCACCATCCGATGGTGAGTTCTTGAAATATAGGACAGTTCCTCTTCATGCTCGTCAGGGTTCGGGGATAGCGAACTCCCTTGATTCCTTTAAAACGCATGCCTCAGGTGCCGAGTTCTCCAACATTTTAACCCCTTTCTTTGGCTTTGAAAGTGATCTACAATCACTTGCCACGCGTCTAGAACAACGTCTTTTTTGGCATTAAAGTATTCGTCAGATAAATAGCGCGCAACTAGTAATGAATCAATGATTCAATCAAATGTAACCTTCTAATTCGAAACCAGTGGAACTTTCACAGTCGCAATAGTAACTCTAGTGAGTTATTGAAAACTTTAACTCTTATACACTTGGAAAGTACTGATGTGAATTGCATCTTCTTAGCAAAACTACAAAATGGTCTTTTAGTGTAACAACGATAGGGTGTACGAATGTGGCTTGATCAAATTTACCTTTATATAAAAAGGAGTGAAAGATCTCCCTAATAGTAAAGCGCATTGCCATTAGACTAAGGCGTCACCTTTTTATGAAGAGGTTAACCTTTTCATAGAAAGTCTGTACTTACCATGTGGCTGTTGTTAATTTAATTCAAATAGGGAGAGAGCTATCCCATGACGTGCGACTTAGAGATGAGAGGTAAGCCAACGGCTACGACCAACGCCACAGCGTGTCATTATTATCGACTAACCAACTCCGTAGGTAGCGCAGTCAGAGATCGTTAGGCAGACATAACAGAACATAGAAACCACGTTGTATAAAGTTTCGCGAACTGACTATGTTAAATCTGTGGTCCTGTGGTGGGCTTTGATGAACTTCAATACTTATACTCTCGTAGAGAAACTCCTTAGTGGTTTTGTGGCATGCCTTCCTCGCTTGTTCAACCTGGAAGCAAATGTTTTATACTTGTTTATGACGCTGCCAATGCTCTTATCGACTTCCACTTCGGGTGTTATGAGTACTAAAGTCCGACGTCTGCGTCTGAATTCCAAGAGCTGAATAATAACTTTTTAACATTCAAGAATTACCTCTTGACTAAATTTCTGCTACAATTTATTAATAATACAACCTAAGGTTTGAATTTCAATCGATGCAATTGAATATTAATGTAGCAATGAAAAGAAACTTGAAGCTACGTAGATTATTATTTATACGTATACGTACGAATCCTTTAATATATTATGCATTACTACGTAAAGTAATGCATGGTTGTATGATATGAAACACGAGCAATTTACTTTCACACTAACTAATGACACAGCAAACGTAATTAATGTGATAGTTTTTCGCACTTCTGCTCATTTCCATAGCATACAGGAAGTTCTGAAACTGGCGAAATGGTAGACGTATTAGATTTTTCTGACTAATATTCTTTTAAAAAATCTCAATTTCTTCATCCGTAAAAGACGTTTTTGTTTGTTCTTTATTAAAAAATTATTTTTCCTCGTAGTTCACATTAAATGAAAATTAAATGTGCTTTATATACATTTGTTCGGTGTATTTAAGTATCAATTACATTAAATTTCTTTTAGTGAGGAGATAAAAGCAAAGTTTGCGTTCAAAATATTACAATAGAAATTATCATATCTTAGAAGATCTTTTAGACGACAAATGTTTTATTCAAACTCATTATTTCGACGACCTTGAGCGAAATTTGGTCGATATGTTGTTGGTTAAAATTAAAAAAATTGCCGACTTCATGGGTCGTATAAAATATTAAAATTTTACTCTGATATTAAACGAGAATATTGTAAATATTAAGAAAGATATACTCACGGAAATTGTTATAAAGTAAATTTAGACTAACACTTCTACAAAAATACATTTGAAAACAATTTGTGGATTGTTTTGTGCCTTTTATTTGCTGTCTTTTCAGTTTCATCAAGGCACCAGCCTCCATGACAAAGACTGTGGATTTCAGGATGACCTCATCCTATTATTTCAACCATTGCGATTAAACATCTTAAGAGAATGAAAAAGAAGGCGGTAAAAGAAAAAAAAGGAAAATTGAACATCTTATGAGGAAATACATGAAAATACATTATAAAACTCGAAATAGATTTTATTTCGTTAAAATTTATTGAGGAGAATCCGAAAAAAATCAAAAAACGACAATCTGTGAAAAAATCAAACAACAACAATCTGAGAAAAAAATCTCCAAGGCGTGGAGTGTGATTCGTCTGAGGCCATTAATTCTGCGTTTGAAACGCCAACATATGTTGCTGATGTTTCCTCTATTTCATGGAAGGTAAAAGGTATCCTTACATCACTATGGGTTGATTTTCATTTGAGATACCGATGCGTTGAATTTCCAATACATAATCATTAATAAAACGACGAGGCTAATTCATACAAAAATGTTGTATCAACACAAAGAAAAATGTTTTTTTAGCTCAATATCTATAACACATTCGAAATCAACACAAGAATATAATCAAAAGCTGTTCCATTATACAAATGAACCGTTAAAAATAACACGCGATAAGATAAAAGAGGCTCCAGTTTCTTTACAAACCTGTCAACTGCGAAATTGAAGTTTTAACAAGAATATTCTTTTTCTTCGCAAAGAAGAAATTATTAATAAAAGATGTCACCGTTTACCTCTACGAATTACGAAATATTTTATCTTTTTATTTATCGGTATCATGTGAATTAAAAAGTATGTTATTATATATTTATCAACTATATCACTAAATTTACAAGAGTAATGTTAAAAAAGTATTTTCGCTGTATAGAGGGTGTTGGATACATTTTACTTGGTTTGTTTACATGATTTGCCCCTTTCTGAACTTAATGAAATAACACGGGGTTTCAGTGTTTTACATTTTATTTCTTGAAAAGATAAAAAAGCAGCGCAGTATTTGTTTTTGAAATTGAAAGTTACCTCACATATACTAACTGGATACACGCGACAACTCTCCTCAGCCGCACCAAAGGTCATTAGAAGCATAACATAACTGACACAACGAAGGACATTAGATAGGATGTGAAATTTGCAGTAACAGATAAATTAAAATTATTTGAGTCATTCACGTTTACAAATAAAACAGAGGTAACATTTTATATTCAAATATTTCACAAAGCAAAAAATCACATTTCACCCTAATTTACCAAATTAACATCGAAATATCTCTTCTGTGAGAGCTACAATAAGCTTCTGCAGGCAAAGAATTTAATTTCCTATTTTTAATAGTTTTATTAGTTTAATAGGTTAATAGTTTTAACGACCTGGATAAATCAGTCGTTTCAATGTCTCTCACAAGTATCAATTAATGTGGAGCATACAAATTATTAAAATTATTAAAATGTAGCATATAATATGAGCATATCTTTGTTTCAAGCTACGTCTCCACTAATTCGTCAAGATTAAATCAGCAATTTTGTTGTCAAGACTCCATACACAGATAGATGCATTTTCATTTTAATATGATAACGATAGGCCTTTATATGTTAATATCAAGGAAATGTGTAGATTACGAGCAAAAGGATGAGTACAATTCTAGACTGTTATCGCGGAATTTCACATTAGAATAATACAATTTTATTATTATTTACCACTTACTAAAAACGATACGTTGGAATTGGTCTAACCAAACCGAGGCTCAATAACTGCTCCTTACGCCATCGGAGGCAATGAGAATTTCAACTGTTTCTGCGACTCCTGTCACCAACTCTTTGTTCCAACAACTTTTTTAATACAAAGTTCCCACAACAGCTGTCCGCGTCGTCACCTCCAGTTATGTTGGAAGATTGGGTGGGGGAGAGAGAGAGACAGAGAAATTGTGACATGGATCACGTTACCAGTGTATACCACGCTGAGGACGTTACGTGCAAGTTCACTGAAATTAATATATAATCTCTCTATTTAAAGAAGTGTTTGTCTGTATCTGCGTGCGTGTACATAATTCAAATTTAGCGGGGTTTTTTTTTTTCGAGCGTAATGAAATTTCTCAAACTTCACTTCGAAAACTAGGGGAAGATCATTGTCTACGAGATTTTTCGATAAACCATTTCCATTTCCTACACCTTCACGAATGATTTTAGTTCTTCTTTCAGAAATAATTCACATTTGACTATCAAAAGAAGAGGAAAATTATAGTTGACATCTGTTTTCGAAACCAATATCCTCATACTAACAATATCCGTATGTTTACTAAGCACTTTGAGGAATGTTTTCTTTCTACCATTCATTTGTCATAGCAACTTCCGAGCTTGAAAAAGTCTCTTTTTTTTTACATAAACTACAACATAATTGAATAAATAGACGGTTGTCCCGGTTATGAGTGGTTAGACTCTAACATAAGGGAAACTGAGCTAATACCCAATCGTTAGATTAAGCGCAAGGATCAACAGTACATATATTCATTTTGTGAAAACAAATTTTATTTAACAAAAATTCCTTAATGTTTACAATATTGTAAACAAAATATACTTAAAGATTACATAAACAGAATGACATTAGATAGAATGGAATTCCAACTTTGATATATGTGGCATGAGCTCTTTACCACAGAATAATATTACTACAAAAGAAATTATATAACCTAACCTACAAAAGCAGGATTACATTATCTGGATACAGAAATTTTGAGATATAATTTAACAGAATTTATCTTTTACCGAAAAGTTATATTTAACACCAAACAGGGATAAAAAATCAATCAGTAAGCTAAATTTAGAGAAACAGAGTTAATTACTTGCATATATCAATGTTTGATATGCATCTATATGATATGTGGTCTTTATCACATACTGATCACATAGATACATTGAAATAATAATAAGAAAAGATTTAAGCTGAATTACTTTTACCTAATAAGACTTTGATATGTATCCAATACCCTTGGCATACATGAATGAAGAAAAACAATTGAAATTAACAATGAAATATTTTCAAGATTTTGAAATACATTAATAGATTTGAAATACGCATAGATTTGTTGAGAAACGACATTTGTTGCCTTCTTGTCATTCTTCGTGTTAGTTAGTCCTTAAACAGCATATTCACCAGTAGAACATTGACTCCCAATTTTCGAAAACCGGAGTAGTTTTCTTATAGATGTCTTCATACGATATCAACTAGATGCTTAAGAGATGACTTCATCAATTGTACACAGAATTCTTTGTGAGCATTTCGACTGAAAATAGAATATTAAAACATATTCGTCACATGTAAAATAAAACGTACGCATAGTACAAGTCCACGAGCCGCTAGAGGAATGAGCTCCTTTTGTCGGCTAGGAGCTGAAGTCTTCGTTGCGAGTCCCCTGAAGGGTTTTGCTGATGAGTCGCTGTGTGGCGAAATTTTATATAGTAGTAATATATAGCTTGAGGCAATAGCCTTTGATTGGCTTGCTCACTCAAAAATTTTATTCCGTTTGCTTCTCCGCGGAAATATTTCTTTACTCCCTGGAGAGTTCTCTCTACTCTGTGGAGGTTTAGTGTCTTTATTCTGTGGATGTTTAGTGTTCCTTGACCTTTTGGGTTCATGATCGTTCCGCTCGCGAGTTCCGCGGTATTCAGTCAGTCCTTACAAGTTTCGCTTGTAACAGCCCCATCTGTTACAGAAAATATGGCACGAAACACATTATTTGTTAAGACACTATAACTCCCGACTCAGTAAAGAAATCGTTCTTTCTAGTAAAGTGCTATTTTTGGTTGAAACAAAATGATAATCAAGGATGAACCGTATCATAATAACAAAAACTCTCACATGAAGCTAGGTGAGGTCGGCAAGAATCAAATAAATTGAAAATAGAAAACAAATGCTTGTTTCCTACAAATTCGACGATGTGCAATTATCTAATACTATGTACTGTCTGCAACATTAATTTGTCTCATTATATGTAGAAGGAAACCTACAGACGGGTTATATAGAGGGTTAATTCATGTCATCAGCCTACGGCTGGGCAGTATGGACAATCCTCAGAGAACCGTAGTAATATTGGAGGACATTCGGATAGACTCACCTCCAGGTCATTGATTACCCACAGAGGATTGGTTCCTAAGCACTCCAGGGGATAGTGCAATAGGTAATATGGATAATGCCGTTCAAATACAACGTATAATTTTCGACATCTCTGATATATTGGACAAATTTCCAAACTTTCTACTCAAGATTTGTTGATCTAAAAAAGCTAAATAATTGAAAATTTTATAATTCGAAAAATATAAGTGTAATATATTCTATTTATAATTCTCAGTTTCAGGAATTGAAATTGTGATTTATCGATTATAAGATATCTTTTTTAGTAATAGGTAGTAGAAAAAATATTTTAAAATAATATCACGAAGTAGACTTTCTAGAGAAAATTATGTATAAGAGAGAAGAAAGGGAGTTTTTACTATCATTAAAGGATATAGTATAGTTTTAGCTACGAAGTTAGGTTTTACCAATATTTCTGTTTGTAAAAATAGAAATTCATTATTTTGCTAGCCGAGAACTCACATCTTTGCATTCGTGTATGTACTTCCATTTCAATTTTAATTGGCATCATTTACGCCCTAAGTTGACGCACGATACATACAAGTACTATCCACTTTAATGTAAACGGTTCATGATTTCGACATAAATTCTGCGTTTGACCAACTGAAAAATCCTCAATCCACTAAAAGGGTTTCACAATCTAAAATAATTTTCAGAAAAAACTGAATGTGAAGGGATAACTTTCTATAATTCCTGCAATACTTATCTTTCAATCATTATTCTTTTATCATTTTTCTATCATTAGAGAACTGTTCTAAAAGATAAAGTAATTTTGATTCAGTTGTAGCAGTCGACACGGATAACGGCGTATGTTCTCGAGTGCGCAGTAGTCCTAAGAAATACACGTGACCGTGTCCAGTGAATAGCGTCATTTCTCTTCAGACTGGCACATGGAGCCAATGACTTATTAAGCTTTCTACAATGATAGAATGATCAGCATTTATTGTTCGATGGTTTTTTAACATTTTCGAAAAAATAGGGTACGGCAGGTCAGGGATTAGTTTTTCGAGTGAACAACTATTTCATGTGAGAATAGGAAGCGGGATACGTGCCATAGCGTTTCCATATGTGCAGGAGCTGACACTCGAGGTGTCGTGAAAACTGTTGCTAGAAATAAGAATTTTATGAACGATGCAAAAATATCTAAGTCTTCGTCTGCGCAGTTAGATGCCAGTAACGATGGCGACAACAATACTCATAAGTCATGCCAACTTCATGTTAGTATCATAAACCGAACACGTTGACCACACATTCAGAAGTCTCAATCCATTCCCTTGCTGAACGTTGTAAAAAAAACAATGTTTCTTTCATTAACACGTGATTGCAGTCCATAGCATTTTACACTGAAGGTAATTTATTTTTAATTAATCATTTGTCCATAAATCCTAAACAGATCAAAACGAATAAACAGTTCTTAACACCATTATCGCAAAATTACAAAAATATAGAATAAAAATGGAAAATAATGTTTTTACAGTATTCAAGATTCAAACTTACTGTTCAAAAACATCAATTTTTTTTAGCACAAATGCAACGTCATATTTCAGAGGAGAAAAGCCGAGATTCATAAACTACTCTCGGACGATATCAATCAGAACTCTCGTCCCCGCAGTAATCTTTGGAATGCCTTTCCAAAAGACCCTTTGGTTAAAATCCTTCCCCAACTTCTTTTTCTTCTTTCCTTCCGATTTGCTGACAGCACTCCCGTTAACGACGCTCATTGTGTGATCTAAGACGTGGCGTGGCTTCGTCGCCACCGTCGCAGCTTCTCACTGCTACAGTCACCACCCTCAGCGACACCTCGCGAGGCTTCCTCCACTCACTGGGAATCACCGCAGCTGCGCAGCTTTAGCACCCGCGCAGCGTTCCACCCACACAGCGGCGCAGCAGCCACGCACAATGGCTCGATCTCACCAATAAATAATAATATGAATTTATTCCTTAACAAAAATATGTACTATAAACTTACAAGATATAAACTGGAATATATGTTAGTCGCAATTGCCAGTATAAGTTGTTAAAAAAGAACAGGTATTTTATCAAAATATCAGAGTCAATCGCAGTTCCTTCGAGAAAAAGTCACACTCTCTAACGTCTGAAATTACTTAAGGAACTAGAAACTACAAAATAACGAATAGAATAATTTGTCTTTATCGCTATATAAAAGCGAAATACCACTCACTCACTCACTAAAGACGAATTCTCAGACTATAAAATCTTAAAACTTTAAATTTGGCAGGTAGGTTTCTTTTAAGAAAACATCCGCTAAGAAACGATTTTACGAAAATCCATCCCTAAAGGGGTTAAATAGGGGTTGAAATGTTTTATGTATGTACCCTGCCATAAGTGGTGAGTGCCTAGAGTAATTTCAACCGAACTTGACACAGATGACTGACCGTACTATAACAACTACTATGGAAATAATACATCCCTTGAATGCTTAAGGAGGGGGTGAGAAGGAAATGACGAGTAAAAATAATGGAAAACTTCTATATTAGATTCGAAACCATAGTTTTTTGTGGTGTTCGGATAGATAAGGATGTCCCAGATGCTTTGTAAATTAACAATCAGTTCACATTGCGGGTCATATACCCCTAGCATCCCTAGAACAGAGAAAGGGAATGAAGAATAGGTAAACATAATAAAAAGGTGACATATATTGGTGTTGTATAAATAATTTTTGCGACCGCTGAAGTGAAATTACACCCTCATTGCCAGAGATACACGATCACCTCGTATAAGAAATGAACACCCTTTGTTTAAGGGGTAAGAAGGAGAGAAATGTAATAATAATAAAAAGTGACTGATATTAGTGTTGAGATCGTAGTTTTCGGGGCCGTTGAAATTAGTAGTGACATTAGGGTCGAGTCCGTGATTTTGGTTTATTCTGAGATGAATAATAGTATTTCCAATGACATTATGTACCCTTCAGACCTCATGAGGTGCACGACACCCCTAGAGGGTTGGGAAGAGCTTGACACGAGAAATTATCGAATATGTCCGCTAAGAAAGGATTTTACAAAAATTCACCCAAAAAGGGTTTTCTAAAAACTTTCTTTTTGAATTACGTAAGTGAAAATAAAGGATTGATGGTACACCTAAATACTACAAAACCTCCAAAATTAATGGATGACATCCTCAATGAATACCAATGAGGATATGAAAGGAAAAAAATACTTTAACTCAAAATAACAAAATGTAAAAAGTACAAATTAAGTCTACACATACAAATACAAATAGACTCTTTTTACAATCAGCAACTTGTAATTGATGGTTGGAAGTAAACCTGGAAATGAATATCACACAAAAATAAATTCATGTATACTTGTATTAACTGAAAAAGCGATGTAGGGATAGCAAGTCAGGTACATAAATAGACAGAAAGGGCGAGTAACTTATAATTACATTTAGAAGTACTATATAGAGACCGGAAAAACGCTTATTGCAAATTCAAATACGTTAGTTTTTTTTTGACAGGACATAGCAATATTTGGCAGTATTTTTAGGGAGAAAGGAAATTGTAGTTGTAGGAAAGAGAATAAGGTAAAATATATTACAGAATTGTTGATTGAACGGTGAAGATATATGAATGGTATGCAATTGACATATACGCAGTGTTATGAGAGAAATTGTAAACTAATAGAAACAAGGGAAACACAATTTATTTTCGGAATATACTTAAAAATTAATTTTGAGCTTGAATTAAAGATATTTAATTAATTTGAGCTTGAAGATTATAAGTGGATGAACAAAATTGGAGAAAGAAAAGTTTACAGAGAAAGAAGAGAGGATTTTCACCAACTAATGAATATGTCAAAGATATGCCAAAATCAGTGGGAGAAAGTAGCAAAGTATTGTTTGATTTATAACATTCTGTTTGTTATGTAAATATCGAGATGAATAAATAATTGTAATAGTAGTTGTGTATATTCTGGTGAAATTAATAGACAAGAAATGTTTAGATACCAGGTAGATGAGAAAAAGAGGAATGAGGAGAAAGAGTACATAAAAATATCAAAATTGCGCATACAATAAGAATCGATTTTGACCTATTTGTAAACTTACAGAAAAAATACAGAGCATAGTAATTCGAACAGTTATTTGAATAGATTCAATACATAGCAAACAGACGTGTGAATATGTGGCAAATGAAAAGAAAGGAGAGAACATATACTTTGGGACTGATATTTTTGTCCGAGAAATAAGTGAATTTTTGGTACAATACTTTGCGTGAGATATTGTACTCAAAAAGTATGTTACAAATTTATGGAGACAAAAAAAAATCCTCAACTTACTTTACACGCGTAGAAACTAAATTATTTACATTTTTCCCACTTTCTTTTATTTCTCCTTTAACCCTGGGTCATTACCCGGGTTTTTCATCTTTGTTTCTATCTTTTATTGATTATATCTGTAATGTCGTGATTCTTTACTCCTTTAATGCGCCACATTGTCTGTATCTTGTCATTTCTTCTGAAAAACGTATTTTCTTTACATATTATTTACAATTATATCGAGAATTTGCAAAATATTCGTTGCGAATATACAAAATTTAAAATAATATTCCAATACCGACATGGTGGTTTTCGGTTCTACGAAACCGATGGAACTGGAGTTTCCCTCACCTACTCCAGACCATTAAAAGTTCGGTAGCATAAGTTCCCTGGTACGCAACATATCACGTTCCCAATTCCTTCACCCATGTCGCGGTTAGGTGGACGAGTGGAACAAATGGCCCGAACCTTGCCATAAGACTTTAATTAAAAGAATATATAAATTAGCATAATGATACACTGTCAGTCATCATCATTTCCTCCACACTGGTGATCATAACTGCGCCGCCGCGCCGGTTCCATCCTCCGCTTAGACGAACTGGGTTAGGTTCTCAGCTGGGGTTTTCCGATCGCACTGCCGACAAATGTCGGTTTGGAACCTTTCAGTCCCCAATACCCAATATCTTTCCCTTCCATTAATTTCTCGAAAACTATATTTTAGGAGATAGAGCAGACCTCATGACCGGAACCTCACTCAATGAATAAGATAAATAAATAAATATATTTTAGTGCAGTTCTAACGAGAAATGATTCCTTTTTGGACACGAATACTGAGCGTACTTTGCATTGAAAACGCGAGAGAAAATATAGGTAAGAATATGGAAGAACATGCTACGTGAAAACATGGCACATAGAGTCTGATATGTAATTTTATTTCAAAGCTACTATTGTATATGTGGTTACAATTGAAGCCATTAGTGGTAGATAAAAGAATGAGGAACATAAATGAAACTAAGCGTATTTGAAGAACTCAATTTAAAAATAAATTATAGTTTTCTAGAAAAATGTATCATACAAAATGGGACTTACTTTAAACACACAAGTTCTTTTAAAGTACGAAAAACAGAATCAACAAGAAATAAATCAATAATGAATCAGTATAAAATCTTGAAAATAAATCGACACTTGTCAGCTACAAATTACAAAAAAAATTAAAAAGGAGAAAGATTAAATGTTGTTTTATTCCTTCGTTGACAAGACAAGCCCTTTGCTTAATTTAACACCATTTCTAAAATCAAATACCATTATAAATTTACAAAGTACAAATATAATTAAAATTGCTCAGCTTCAGATAATGCCCAATTTAACTATTATCACTGAGTTCAAGAGTTCTGAGCATGGACTTCCATTATTATCTTTGACGCACTCTCTTCTCGCTTTGCGCTTAACCGTTGTAGGCGGACGCAGCCGGTCTAAAGAATACAAGACAATAGATCAGTCTTAGTTGTTGGAAAAGGTGCCGAGCCCCATACGGCATCACAGCTAGTCATCCACGCCCCGGGGGTGTCGTCCTAGCATATGGCGTCAGCGTTCCCTCCAGGAATGCGGGTATATTCTCCGAATTGCTGCGTTTGCAATTTCCTGGAACTCCGTTGCGCGTCGCAGTACCGAGCGGTTTCGGAACTTTCCGACCGGAGAAAAGTTCCATTAACTCCTTAGAGTTGGATAAGCGACCTGCTACCACCTCGTGGCAACTCGATCTGACTGAATGTTGACAGAAGAGGTCATAATTTTCCCCCTTAAAACGGAAACAACTTAGACGAAAAGTGCCATTATAAAAAACAACATAAAATTCCAAAATGCCCGAAACTGATACCCGACTCGCTCTCCGAACGAACATCTCAGAATGAATGTCTCTGAATCTCAAAAAGAAAAATGTAATGTAATATGCCAAGTTTCTTTCTGCTGTTCTGTAAATGGGCTTCGCTCCCACTCAGCCCGTCTTCCATTTACACACTCGATCTGTGTTTTTGAAAATCATGTGATTGACGCATCCAATACACTCAAAATCCCTTCCTCACGATGTAACTTGTCATAGGTCAATTTTGACTTGATCATGCACGCGCCACGCCAAGCCACACGCTGTATTTTTGAACGTTTCTATGCTCAACGATGTTTCCCTCAACCATTTTTGAGCGGTCTGCACTAGGTGGTTTTTAACCATAAAGACGCAAATTTCTATCACTTTCTATTTTCAACGGCCAAAATCATCTCTTTAAAATTTCCAGTTCCCACAATCCGGTATACTGCCGACCGCGCTCTGGCGCTGACCGTTGCGTACCCTCTCACACCCACGCAGCTTATTGTATTCCTTTTAAAACCATAAAACCTTTTTACTTAACCCCGCCGGCGTCTAGCCGCTTCTTGTCTGAACCTGCCAACTGATGTGACCTCCTTTCCTTTTAAAAACACTTGGTAAATTTCCGTTGCGGTTCTGTTTGAATTTATTTCTTGGAA
>NNCF01127368.1:918098-940073 GCA_002313205.1 Laupala kohalensis
AAAATAGCATTTATAACAGTAATTCGAGAATTGTGGTGCATTGAAAACAGCAAATCATTAATTATATCGTTTGATTTTAAAGAATGAATTTGAAGAATTATTTCTTATTTGGATTTTAGTCTCTAGTTTTGCGACAGTTTGCTCTTAATTGTGCGGAAGGACAAAGCAAATTTTGCACTGTTATTTTCTTTATGAATATTGTGACACGTGTGGTAGTTTCTTAAATCGATTCCACTAGAAAGCACATGGGCATATATTTTTAAAACGGTCTTCAGATACCTTATCCATAAGAGCTCATGTAACTTTATGATGGTCTTATTCCAATGTTACCCCTATTAGGTGCAATTTAGATACATAGAAAAATGATTTTTTAGTGCAGATCTTGAAATTTTCTTTACATATATTTTGGACTTTTCCCGCATATTTTCAGTTCAATTTTTTTTAACTTTCTGTGCATATTTACCCATTTTAGTGCACATTGATTCGAGCCTAGGAGAGAAGGTTGGGAGTAAATATCTCTTGTTACTGTACTATAAACTTGCTACGTGTGATAGTGTTTACGCTAGAAGTAGCTGGCGGTATTAGCTATGGTATGAAAATATAAGGATGCTCGGAGATGTGATAATGATCCCTAAAATGAAGGGTAGTGATGAGAATGGAAAGAGCTCTGTTTGAAGAGAAGCTCCATAGAAAACGTGGAATAAAACAGGAGTAGGAAAGGAGATACTTTCTGGTTGTGGAAGGGTGCTACGGCGGAAGCATGAGATCGTAGAACATTCCCACTGAACGAAGAAAGCAGAAGACTTATCTCTAGTTGTGCTTTCTGAGGAATCCTAAGTGAACAATATTCGTGTTCGTAATAACGATGCGTTTTCATGATGAGAAGATTATTGTTGGACGAGTGGAATGTAACTTAACTGGATTATAGTCATAACGTCTAAATCAGGTTAAGTGTTTCTACATGATACTCATAAAAATAATAATAAAGGAACCGCACAAAACCTCTAGTAAATACTCCTATAATTTTCTATACACTACCATTAAAATAACCACAATTATAGCCTAAACATTGATCAAATAGTTGCATTGATTTTATTCAAATATTCATTTGAGTGTTCTTAATTATTGTGTTGGCTCATAGTTTACAGTGTTAAAATGTTTATCCATTATGTTCATCCTATCCACTACAGATGAATTTTAATACCCTTACGCGCAAAAGTAAGAATTATTTGTCTTCACTTTAGTATGGGCTATAATATTGAGAAACGTGTCTGCAGATAACGTGATCATCGTCACGCAGTTAAATTAAAATCTTATTTAATTTATTATCGTTTTAAAGTAACACAATAACAGTCCTCGTCCATTAGAAAAATCAAGAGTGCGAACCGTGAAATAGTTAGAACTCTTTTAGAAGGTGTTTATTTCCAACTTTTGTGAGTTTCGTGAACTTTAGTCAACGCGGATATAAAACCATAACTAAAATGTTCCCAATCCTCCCACTCCTGCTTTTAAGTCAGGAAAAGAGGAGTCTGTGCGACTAAAAATTGAAACACGATAAAGATGCAAAAAATCATAATCTTATATCTTGCGCGTAATTTGCTTTTGATTGATTGATTTTACGTTAATGTAGTTAGTGGATCATAGTAAATCTGCAGAGGCTATCGTATTATTCATATATTCATACATTTCAGATTTGTCCAAAAGTTATCAATTCAATCTGATTGTATTTAAAGTTATCCTCCTTGTCTAAAGGACAAAGATATTTTCACTCGCATTTGGAACCTGGGAAAAATTGCTACCAGTCATTAAGCACACCCATCTCCATTAGTCAAATAACTGCCAGTATTTTAGCCTATTTTAAAAATGTAAATTGAAATCGATGAATTAGGTAATTAATGTAAAAATGGGCATCTAAATATTTCCTAACACAGAAATACAATTGAGATATACGTTTAAATAACTTGTATAATTAAATATACCATGTTATACATACACAGACATCTAAAATAAATGTCAAGATTTCAATAAGGAATTACTAAAAACTATTTAAGATATTTCCATCATGAAATAATTAAAATCAAATGTAAACACATATGTTTAGGTGATGTAGGTAATGTGATATTCTTTGGTTTCACTGCATACGTAAAAGTGCTCATTTTCGTGCCAAATATAATCTTACATCATCATATAAAATTCATTATGGATTTTTTTCCTCTCCTTCTCTAATTTTGTCATTTTCTGTTCTGGTACCTTGTACGTACATTTCAGGACACACGGTGCCTAGGCTCCTTTGTTTGCCAGTGTAACGTACAATAGTGTTACCATATCTCGGAAGTTTCACACTTATTTTAAGATTTTCGCTATGTTTTGATAAGTAAATAACTACGATCTTGGTACATAATTAATTTTTGTTGTTGTCCATCATACTATCGTGATGTTAATGGTACTTCGTTTTGTACACACACCTAAATATGGACACTGATGAACAATATCTGATGACTCATACTCCTGTTGATATATTCAAAGAGGATAACAATTAGACCTGAAATTTCAGACTTAAATATTAAATTAAATCTTCAAGAAATTTAATAATTTGGAGTTTTTACCCTCTCTCTGAATCACATAAAATTCTTTTTGACAATTATTTTCAAGTCAGTTTTCTCCCTTGCCACAGGTGAAACAACTGAAATTCTGCGATGGCACTGGAAGATAAGAGCGTAGCTTCGAGCTATCGATCGAGCTGATTACGTCTCGACGAAAGCAATTCAATACACTACAGATCCTTTCGGGCGGATTTCGCGTAGATGAATCCGTTCCTTGAGAACGAAATCCAATAGAGATGGAAGAATTCGTTCAACGCTGAGATAGGAATTTGTCCCTCGTTCTGGGATGAACTAGTCAGTTATGGTAATTGAAGGAGCCTCAAAAGCATTGAGACAGATAGTATTCATTGTCTGTCCTGTTGCATATACATGAACCGAGCTGTTACAAACTGTGTGTATTTTCCGTGTAATCCCAGGAATAATTTAAGACTGTTTCCAAAATTAGATAAATAAATAGACTTGAGAATGACTTTTAAAGATACATGTGATGCATTTTAGCACGAATATTTTTCTATGTCTTATATTTGCTCCGAACATAGGTAATTTTTTACGTTCATTTAAAATGAAAATTTTGTAGTTTTATACTGATCAGTAGAAAAGTGCTAAATTTGTGAACACAAAGTTATTATAAAAAGAACTATCTAGATTACACATTTTTGTCCTTTTATTCTTAAAACTTTAAAGATAGGAACAAATGGTGACTCTTTGTCATACAAAATTAAAGTTACGTAATATCTATAAAATTATTGCGGAAAAGAAAACTAAAATGTGCATAATGTATGAAAGGTGTTAAGTCCAATCTTATCTTCATTCTGATATGTGTCTTTCATTCTTTACCGGGCAGCCTGTAATGCTCTATTCGCTCTTCCTTAGGTAAATATGGAATCATAGCCTGTATATCTTTCTCCTGTTTGGTTGTAATTGACTTAACTAATGCGATAACTTACAACATTGTAACTATGTATTTCAAACGCTTCCCTTTCTTCAGTACCGGAATTTTATGACCATTCTCAAGTTATCTATACGAATATTCCACCTCTACATTTCCGAAGTTCGTAGTATTATAAGTTGCTTCACTCCGTTCACTTTAAATCAATTGATTGCAAAACAAATTAATGGCACTTTGCACCTCTGTCATGAAATTGTTCAACTCTGTGCCATTCTGTGATGGTCTCAGTAACACTATACGGACTTTGCCCTGAAGATATGTACCATAATTATTCGCACCTCTCTAGAGCAATATCTCAAATTGCACCTTTCTACTGATAAGTATCCAATTCTGTTCATTTAAAGGTTGGGACATTATACTTTCCCAAAACCAATATGTTACGAGTCAATTGTTTTATGAAAATATACAAAACGTAAGATTTATCAAATTTTTTTTTATTTCCTGCTTTAATATTTTAGATGGTTCAAGGAGTAAATAAAAATACATATCGATCATAATATAAACGTATTTTCAAGACGATTTCATATTCACCCTATCTTCAATTTGATACATATTCTTCCAAAAAATTTATGTATAATTTCCGCTTTAGAAATACTCAAAACATTTTCAAAGTTTTTTCATAGTTTTTGTTTTACTCATTAAAGCTTAGAGAAATCTCATTGGAATGACCCAAATTTCAACTCTTTAAGTTAAATAACATTTCAATCATTTTCAAACAAGAAACATTTCAAGAGTTAAAACACAGAGAAAATTTACCTCATTCCCATATTTATAATTAACAACGGGACTGTCTGATAAAATCTTTTAATATTCTTTATACAAACTAATAGTACTACCAATACACATAAAACATCTAATTCTGAGACAATGGTCAGATTATAGTTGATTTCACATGGAATGACCCTTACATCAACACGGAATGGATTTGAGTTTTATAATGCAGTGCATCTTCAGAGACAGAAAATAAGACGTACTAATTTCAATAAATCAATTCTTTTGAAATGTGATACCAAGGAAAGGCAGATAATAATTTTAAAATAGTAACTAAGTGACGTCAGGCAATATCAATAAAATTACGTAAAGCACGGTAATATAATTTAACTTTTTTGGCTAATTCTACCCAGAATAACTGCCATCTAACCCAATAGCCATCAACAAATTCCTACACCAAAATTTATGGAACAAAACAAGCGCCCAACATCAGGCACTTAAATATTCGAACAAAGATATATTACACTTGATGTACAACAAAGACACATGAAGATTAAAGGTAATGAAATAAGTTTAATCAAGTAGCAGAGATCTTAGTGGAGAAATTGAGGCGGTAACCATTAACGGTTGGTTCACCGACTACCCCTTTATCCTATACAACAAAAGGGGAAGGTATCTGAACAATGAAGTATTCACAAACGTATAATGAAGTAAACGTAATGCGAAAAATTATATGTAGTTTGATATTTCTACTGACGTGCTTCGTCAGCGAAAGGTCTTATCAAACAAATTATGGGAAAATAAATCTTGAAGTCGCTTGGGATTAATGCTGCATCGCCATTTTGGTTTTGAAAGAAATGAATTTATCTCTTTAGTCATGACATTGTATTCCATAAAGTAACTAAATCACAGGTAATCATCTCCTTTCACTTTCCACTTCATTTTTTTTTTCCATGTTTTAAATATTGAATTCAGCAATTATTTTGTTTCAGAGAATAAATTTCAGTCCCAGCTTCAATGCAGGCAAATTGGGAAGCAAAATCAATGAACATACACAATAAGTTCGTTTGCATAATTGCTGAGCAGACACGCTCCAAGTTAATGAAGGAGATGAGTCTATTTCGCAAATACCTGGAAGCATATTACAGAGAATCGAGTGTTCACTACGTTCCCTATTCCTCAAGACTACCAATCTCCCAATGTTGATCTGCCACGTCGTCACAGCTAAACCAATCGGTGGTGCTAATATATAATTACGACTGGTGATTGGGTGGATACGTTTTACTGTTTTGACGTTTCTTTAAAAATGTTAGCCGGGAAGGATAATTTTACATTAGTTTTCATGACACGGATGAGCAAAATATTAAATTGCGTGTGCAGAAATGAGGGTACATATTTAACTTGTGCCCAATCTCATTCGATACTATTATGAAAAAGAATATTTTCCAGATAGTGTACCACTCACGCTTCAAACAATATTAGGTTAATAGGGTCGTAATACTTGCCCACTACTTGAAACCTACACTGTACGTCGATAAGCAAGTTTTTGACATTCTTGTCACGACTGTACCATATTAGAAAGTGATAGGTCTGATGTGAATTAAACTTCTCGTTCAAGCGAGAAAATTGTAAATGCATAAACACTTTTGATACTTGCAAAGAAAAGTATTTACATTTAAATGAATAATGCGTTTTGATAAAAATAAATACAGGCTCACTTCACTTATGTGTGTTTCATTTGGCCGTGTGCTTTTTTTTATTTGACAGCTTATTTTAAACTTAAGATTTTAACTTAGTACAACAGTTATATATTACGTAAATTATTAGTTTTCAGTTTTTTTGTAATGTATTAGGTTCCTCAATTGTATCTTAAGTATTTGTTAGGTTTTAAAAGAAGCTTTACTACGACGTTTTAAAACTCTACCATACGCATGTATTTTTCCTCGTGGGTATAGGTTTAAATTTTTATAGAATTATAAGTAAGGATTATAATTTTTGTAGGATTTTTAATAATTTTTATTTTTCTCGGAATTTTTTTAAAAAGAGGTTATTCCTTGACAGAAAAGAATAAAAAGAAAGAAATTGCAGTTAAACCGATACGAATATATTAAAAGTGACCTGACGTACCTATAAGAAATATGTCGTTTGAGTCTAGTAATAACACTTGATGATTTAGGAATATATTCCAGTATATTTCACCCACCACAATACATAAAATATTGAGAAGTAAAAAAGATAAATCAGTGATTCACCATTTAATTAATACATCAAAAATAAATGATAATAATGAAATATGATGCATCACACAGAAACGTATGATATAAGGGTACGATATCCTCTCATTGTTGATCTGATATCATGATTCCATCAGGTATTGAAAAATGCGATCATCCTGTCTGTTCAATAAAAGTAAATTTAGTTACATGATATATATTTTTGTTAAGTCGTGAAATAAAATTACCCTATTTTAATGCTCATGAGAAAGATATTTGCCTTTCACGTAGACGCAAAGACAAGGGAAACAAGCGTACCACCATTTGAAATTGTGCGTACACCATTTCAAACGCAGCAATCAAACACACTTTGATATGACTTACATCTCTTCTGCAAGTTGGATGTTGTCTGACATATCGAGAGATTGCTAAATTGCAGCCCGATGAATGCGACGTCTATATAGAGCGACGGAGAAGCTGCAAGTGAGGCAGACAAACATCCGATCGACATTTACGCAGTAGTGATCGAGACATGTGGTCCATAATGAAAAGCGACAAGTGGAAATCCAAACGCATTCGCTCCCGACGTCAAACCGACTTAAGTTTTAGTGTTAAAATACTTCAATTGAATTCGAGTATTGTAATAAACAAATATTGAAGGAATAAATAATATTTTTGCAGTTTATTGGGTATATAATCAGGAATTTATTTGAGTATTTTGTAAAACACAATTTTGAAAGTCTATTTTGTTATAGGAATTTTTAGGTGGACAAATAAATTTCTGGAAGATTTAACACTGTGGAACAAAGTACTATGATGTAACCCTAAATGTTAAATTTGTCATAAGTGTGCTAAGTACACTGAAAGACTTGAAAAACGAACGTAAATGCGTTCAATACGAAAATAAGGTTTCTGTCCAATGACAAAGTACAATTGAACCTCTAAATCATAGATTCTTAGAAAGCATTATGTCGTCACGAAATTCTTATCAGAAATCGTGGTGAAATTTGAGTTCTTTAGACACTAACATCCAATTGTTGTTGGCTTCAAAATTGATTTATAATAATATAGTTGTGTAACTTGAGATGCCGTAAATATGTCAGATTAGAAAACTAAAAATCTTGAAACTTAAGTGCATTTTTGTGGTCATAAAAATGTCAAGAGTTCTGCATTGATGTATTAGCCTAAACTGTTAACCAGCATATAATGCTTCTAGATCTGGATAGTAAGATACAAACACATCTTGAGATTATTTTGAGCTAATTTTTTGACGTTTGTTTATTATTTCTACGGTTATTTTAGAATTAATTACCAAGTGAAATTCTGGATTGATATTGAAATAAATAAGTCTCTGTTGTGGGGGTAGTTTACGGGTAAGAAATGTTTATTAAGTTAAAAGCTTAGAATAAACTTAGTGGAATGTTTTGGCGTTTGTTTCGTTTTTCTACTGTTATTCTAGAATCAATTTTCAAGTGCCATTCTGCATTTATATTGAAATAAAAATAGTCATTGTTGTTAGTTTAGGGACAAGAAATGTTTAGGAAAATAGACGCTTCGAATGAGTTATGTATAATGTTTTGGCGTTCGTTTCTTGTTTATACCGTGACTCTGGAATTTATTCCCTAGTGTCATGCTGCATATATTTTGAAATCAAGTAATTGTTTCTTGTTAAGGGTAGTTTAGGGGTAAGAAATTTTTCTGTTTCTATAGACCTACTCTATAGACAATATGTTTGTAGTAGAAAATCATGAAAAATTATTTTTACTTTTAAAGGATCCACATGAAATAGGAATGTTATGTTTGAATGTGAGTAAATAATTATGGCGCTGAATTTTTTGTTCTAGGTTGATTGTTAAGGGTGGTTTGGAGGTAATAGAATTATTAGTTTGATAATTAATTAGTAAGGAATTGGTAAAAAATTATGGCATAGGTTAGATTGGATTCTGCTCATTTAGTAATTCTTGCTTAAGGTACATATCTTTGAGTAAAATGCTGTTAAGCTGAATGAGTACAAACAGCTCTAGTTAAACGATATAGGACTTACGTCAAACTCGGGAAGGAAAAAAAAGTGATTAGCGTTCATTTTTGTTTCGCACATAATCTAATTGTCTCGTGCAAAACAATACCGGTCCTCCGGTAGATGTCCTCTGCCAGCCAAATCTCACTTAATTAAGGGAATGAGGGAGTAGCTATCCCGGGGAGCAAAAATGCCTGTATTTTGAAGGGGTGCTTTGTTTTTTTATTGAACTCAAATTCAAACGAAGCGGAGACAACGCAATTGACATGGTTCTGGTTCCGAACCACTGGTGTCTCTCGTGTTTCCGACGGGTGTACGTCCACATTCAAAACAGTTGACCGATTGATAAACGAACAAAACATTCATACTAGCGTAGAGTAGGAGTTCGTTGAAAATCATATTAAGACAATGATTCTCCTGCATGTGTTTGTAGTAGAAAATCATGAAAAATTATTTTTACTTTTAAAGGATCCACATGAAATGGGAATGTTATGTTTGAATGAGACAATTGAGGAATAAAATAAAGTATATGAATATCAATTTCGAATTGTTTACTGGATAAAAACTTGCATTCTTCTCTGCGAAATTTACTCGAGAGGTACTCGGAGAGATCGTTATTCTATCTATTGGAGAGAAAGTGTCAGCTCAAATATTCCTCTATTTATTCACATTTCCTGTTCCATTCAGACGAGCTTACCAGTTTTTTGGAGGAAAAACATAGGAAGAGTAGACATTCATCTATAAGTAGTAACAACTGAATGTCCAGAGTATGTCCAAACACCAGATATTATAGATATTAAAAGACAGGTTGAATGTACTTTTATGGCAAAGTAAAATGGTTCGGAAATTTAATACAATTTGAACAGTATTTTATTGTTAACTGGAGCAAATAATTAAATCTAAATGGTGTAATATAATCAAACTTTAATATTTAATGAAATTTTCAGTATTTTTGTCTCAAGTTAGTGATATATCTATTAATTGCTCTGAGAAACAAGATTAAAAGTAAGGCACAATTCTCCAGACATAATAGCAAATCCTTATTTTATTTTTAATCAAAAGAATGTTTCAAGTCTAGGAAACTTACCATTGTAAACTCTTGAAAGAACAGAAACAATGAGTTAACAGTATCTAAGCTTAAAGCGATAGCACAGGATTTCAGCACATGATGTATTTTTATTACACGCGCCTTTTTTCTTTGATCACATACCATTTTTGCATCATTTAATAAACCTATTAATTTTATAACTTCAATTACAAGTAAGACACAGCATTATAGATTTAATAACAAATCTGTAGTTTTAATTTTCGATAGAAAATATTATATTTAAAATCGTTATAAACTTAATAAAAATAAACTGATTTTTAAATTATTATTGTTGTTATTATTATTATAAGTGATAGTAGCAGCAGTAATATTAGTATTCTATTTTAGTCTGTTTTTATTGATTTAAAAAATGTGTACATGTGCGGATATGGGTCCATGTACATCTACGTATATATAGGTAAATATGTAAACAAGATTTATTTGAGTATGTTGGTATGTATGCATATGTTTTTTGCCCTGCAGATAAGTATGTATTCTTTCTATGAATTTATTTGATTCTGCCACCGAATTTTTTTGTTCTGTTACAGGTTTCCAGTTACCAACCAGATTTTTTTAAATGCTTAGCGCGCTTGCTCTAACCGTAGGTTTTCCGTGGTTCCCAACGGTGCTCAACGAAACAGTCATTTAAGTATATATAACAATAGCTGAGATTAAAAATTAAAATTAATATTTAACAAATAGCTATGACAGTAAAAAAATTATTATTATAACTAATTAACACTTATTAATTTCTTTGTCCGCTAATGATATTATTTACCTACCAAATAATCGAAATATTTTAATACCTCTATTTTTAGTTACTGTTTCAGTTTATTGAGTGTGAATACTTGGGTATAGTATGCACAGCCCACGGTACATTTTAGTGTCTCTGTAAGTCTCACGGGCCCTAAGCACCGCCATATATAGTGTGTATTTTTTGTTAAAATAAAGCCCTTTTGAATTGAATTGAATAATCAAAATAAAAGTTTGAATGGTGAACAACAAAATAATTAATCTTAGAAATTTTGAAACTATAGCTCATTTTTACCGCGTATGGTGTTATGAGATGTACTGTGAGGTACAAATCACGATCCCCTTAACCCGGTCGTCCATTTAACCCTAATGGTAGGTTCGTTAATGTTTCAAGGAATTACAAACAATAAAACTGTCATTAAATTGGTAGTTATGAAATTTATTTGGTTCACTAGCATCAATCCGGAGTAACAGGAAGTTTATATTTTTAACACTATAGACCTAATGCGACTGGAACCTCTATTAGTCCTCGTTTTTTTCATGTTTTTCTTGTCCGCAGTAGGATTCAT
This sequence comes from Laupala kohalensis, assembly GCA_002313205.1. NCBI lineage: Eukaryota > Metazoa > Arthropoda > Insecta > Orthoptera > Trigonidiidae > Laupala > Laupala kohalensis. Next base: position 929,001 of record NNCF01127368.1, read on the forward strand.
TTTCAGTAAGTATTGTACAACAATTTAGAAAAAATATCTTATAGTATTGTGTAATACATTATCAATAATGTATTAACCAATGGATAAATATAATACATTGCTTTCATTTCAAACATTTTTATTTTTTTATTTTATTAGTAAGAATAGAAGTACTCGAATTTTTATCACCCTACCATGAAAATAACACCTTATCCTCCGAGGTCATGCTATTTCATTAAACGAATAACTTTCCCAAGAAATTAACGATAACTCGAGGAATAAATAATTAATATACGGTATTTTAATTAATTAAAAATCAATCATCTAACTAGGAATACAAAATGTCTATTTTAAAACAGTTTTAGAAAGAAAAGTCATATTCTCACTTAAACGGAACTTAAAACTATTAATTGCATGCGGCTTCTATTAGTCCTTTTAACGGTCACAACGGGGTTATAATTCGACCATCAATTGCAAGTATTTGCATACTCATTCAATTTTGTCAATCACAAGTCATAGCTCCGAATACCCGGTTTATATTTCGTCCATCCCAAATATGAGTCATCTGTAGCGTCGCAATATTAGCAATTACATTACTTTTATATGGCGCATGTTTGCTTAACAATATTAAAGTACAGGGACATCATTCCTTGCATTACATAATTGGCAAATGGATATTTTACCTACATAACAGAAAGACGTGAGCATTAATTACTCAATATGAAAATAAACATTCTTCAAGTGGGATCTAAGGTCCTATCTGCCATTACATAGTACCGAGACACCAGTAGTCTACTCACTTGCAGAAGTTGTTCTGCTTTTAAATTTGTCTCGTTCGATTAAAGAACTGTACATACAATACTTCTCTTCCAGTCTTTATTACGGGTTGTTTTTAAAACAGTTTTATTTCAATGATTGTTTCATGTACGCGAGAGAGCTGGATATTGCGACAAATAAATGCAGGAACGAAAACAGGTTTCTATGTTAATTTCTCTAAATTGTTAGTACATTTGGTATACAATGTAATGATGCGTAAAGTATAATGTATAACTGTTCTGATCACGTCATTATTACTTTATAAAATTATCCTTTACGACCTTTTTGAGGTTTAAATTGTATTTCACTCACAATGTTTCATCACTGGTTTGTGACTGCTTCAGATGACTGTACATACTAGTATATTTATGTACTATCACCTGACGGTCACAAACTAGTGATAAAACATTGTGAGTGAAATAAAATTTAAGCCTGAGAAAGATGATAAAAGTTGATTATTTAATAAATTGTATAAAATTCAAATACACCCATCATTTCCACGATTTCGCATTCCAATCTATACAAATCGACAGACCATGTTGACTTTTTTAAAGAAACATTACAAGCACTTTTGGCGCAAACCACCTTTTAACATTAGACCGGAAACAGGAGCCTGGAAAATCATCGAAGTTTACTGAATACATTATTTACATTTTCCTGTCCCTCATGCCTACTGACAAGTGACATGTCAGTTTTCAGATAATTCTTGAGCAATTTACTCATTATCTAATATCCGCAGATAGTGACAGTATCTCTGGGATACTCAAGTCTGGCAGAGTAATAGTAACTTAGGTCGCTTATGTCCTAAAACCAACTTCAGGGAAAATAAAACTATATTAGAAAATTAATATTTCGCGTTTAAAATCGTGGAGTAATTTGTATAAAATGTCATGAAATTTTTTTAAAATGTGGAGAAACAAGAGAACTCCTTATTTTAAATATTTGATAATGTAAACTCTTTCCATACTTGTATTTTGTAACCAACTTGAACATCTGCTTCAGTTCATTTAGGAACTCTGACACTCAACTCAGATAAATATTCTAAAACCCCTCATATTATCAGATGGCTCCCAATAAACTTAAAAGCAGTTATGCTAACCTTGTACTTAAAATGAATGTGTCATACCTAATTAGTGCTTGCGTGGGTCCAATTTTAGACCTTATTCTCTCCTCATGGCACGTGTGCAAAATGCCCCCTTCTACATCGGAATTCAAAAGAATTCACTAAGATGACACGCTTTCTTAAGTAATAATAATAAATATACTTACAATATAAAAAAATTAGTAATATTATAATTGTATAATTACTATTATAGTATATTATAATATAATAATTATTATTATAAATTAAACCACAGGTCAACGCAAAGTTTCTTCTTGGATGTATACAGATATATCGTTATGAAATATGTAAAACACCGTAGTTTACGCTAGAAGATATATTTATTTCTCAAATTTTAATTTCAGTGAGAGATAATGATTATAACATTTTGTAGTTTTTTTTGCATCTTATAATAACATTTTAAGGTTTTTTTTCATAAAAAATCATTGAAAGAAATATGAAACATCATAAAACTACAGTATATAGTACTTAAAAATAAAACACAAAAGAGTACACTCAGATAAAAGTGGTACAAAGCAAATGAAATATTATCATTAAAGAAGCAGAGATAGTAATATTAATAAAGTAAGAGACATGTGAAACTAGATGCGAGAGGCATTGGCAATTTTAATTTTGAAAGGCTCTCACAAATACAGCTCTCGTAAACGCTTGAAGCACCCACTAATACTTAGAAGCACCCACATTTACAATTTACAAACTGAAAAATACTTTACCGTTGATAGAAGAGGAGAATAGGAATATCACTTACGAGCCAGCAAGACGGAATGAATTAGAGATGCGAGTGTAAAGAAATTATACTAAACCTTCGTGAAAGACTTGAAATTAGTAAGATTTTATGCATGTAATTGATATTTTCTTTGGACTCATATCGCAATTCCTACTCAATTTTCTTCTCTATTCATTTTCTTCGACTTTTATTTTCGACAAATATTACGTCTTATCCTGAACTACTTTGTTACTTAAATATACGTTTATATATTTTTCACTTATACTTAGTGTATTTTGCAGGTATCATCACTTCAGTTTCTGTGTCATTAAACTAGCGACGTCCTAGTTGGGACTTTTTGAGTTCTTTGCTCTATACGCGGATCCATCAAACCGAAATCCCTCTTTGGTTCGAATCTAGATATTAGGTAGGATTTGCACTCAGACAATTTCAGTAATAAAACATATGGATTACCGTCTGCGTCTACAGTGTTAGTCTAACCATGAAGCTCATATTAATTGGCAAGTTGGCTCAGAGGTCACCACAAGACATGTCGCTGCCACTCACTAAGCCACCATTAAGTAAACCGCAGTCGGACTACTGTCGACCTCGTTAGCGGAGTCTGCTTGCTTAAGATGACAGAGTGGTGTCACCGCCACAAGGAAATTTCAAAGTGCTGTGTCACACACGGAGCAAATACACATGTTACCGACGTAAACCGAGTCCCAAAATACGTTTTGTGGAAGGAAATAGATAATAACAGAATACTGTTTTTACTTTCCAATACTTGAAAAAGTAGTTTCAAGATTTCTTGAGATATTTGCAAATTAGGAGAGTCTATTTTCTAATTTTCGAGATGATGTCCACTGTTGTGTGTGTGAGAATGAATAATTTTGTACTCTCGATAATTCATGAACTAACTGGGGGAACAAAACCAAACTTGAGAATCGACTTCAAATATGCATTTGGAATAAACGATCATTTCTGGAACTTCCGACTTCATTTAACCCCGAGATTTTTGGTTTCAAAACATTCAAAATTTAAAAATCTTGGAGCAACCTTCTTTGAATGAATTTTTTACCACCGTGATATTTTTGTTCAGATAAGTGAAAAGTTGACTGAGGCACATTCCGGATTTTTTATTTAGGCACTTGACTACCATAGGACAATTGAAACCTTTTTTAATTATTTGTTCCAAGATATTAAAATGGAATATATTTATGCGTCTCTTAACTTTAATAAAAATAGGAAGAAATTCACCGTGTACTGATTCAACTGTACTACAAACGAGTTAGTATTTATTTATTTTAAAATAAATCCTATACTACTTAACGAGATAATATAGCGTTTGTGGTATTCATGTGAGACACAATTGGATCGACTTTTATTATTTCGCAGAACGTAACTATCAAGGGAAACAATAATGAATAATAATAGCCACAACTCTGTAAACTTTGAAAGCGGGTGGTTTCATGCATTGCTTGCTGGAATCATCTATATTTTACCACGGATATTATTGTACACAAATAATATGCTTAAATAAATTTTTCATGTGAAAAAAATGAAATGTCAACTTTTGAAACATTTCTTTTTAGGTGAATAACGATTATTACTCAAAAGAAATATTTTTAAATAACTGTCAACTAAAAGATAAACAAAAATTAATATTGGTCGATATACACTCTCTCAACGAAAGAACAGTATTATTGAGGAAATTCCACGTTCCAAGGATTGGAATTTACCATCCATCGATGTGAAATGAATTTTTTTAATCCAATAATTTATTATTATAGCTAAAATTTCGATATTGGAAATTTCTCTTCAGTGAATTAAATTGTGACATGTATGTGTTTTAGTAATTTTTATCTCAGAATATTGCAAAGAATGTTCTAAAATTGAACGTCGAATGCAGAAGCAAATTGAAAATATAAGAATCCATCACATGACGCACCGATGACAATCAAGGAAAACGTGCTAAACTGGATCGGTGTTTGGAGCGTGCCGATGAACAGCGTTCAAAAAGAAAAGGTCTGAGGTCACTCTCTTTGAGTATATATCGATTTGTTGTCCTGATATTAGGACCATTAAGTCAATGTCAATCAGTTCAGTCACGTTGTGGTGAAAAACAGTGATCCACAATCAAGGCCTTCCTGATGATTCAAAATGTTATTTTGTCCACATTAAAATCACTGCACTTTACACGGTCATTTCAGAGCATCCACAAAAACTCTGTGTGCCGTATTTTGAATTGTCATGTTCATGTAATAACGATACTTTAGTTCATCAAATTTAATGAACCTGTCGTTCAATTTGTATGATATATCTTTTCACAGTATCTCTGTATTACATAACTTGCACATGAATGAATTTAACAAGTTCTACATCATTTCTAATACATAACCAGCTACGATAAACTTAATGTCCAGGATTATATTGAACACTTGAAATTTCATGATTTTTTAGAATTAGAGATCAATCCACATTCAATCGCCGTGACTTTGAATAAGTCTGCAGACCTTGTTTGTTGACGGATATGATTTACTGTAAGGTGTCGTCACGAATATTTCAAGCGTCACAGTCAAAAAGTTTTAAAATGTTTCAGAAACTATTTTAAGTTTCCTAAAATATGTAATCGTATTATTCAGTTACTTCAGGTAAATCTGTATCATTTAGAAAAGCTTCCCGTAATATATTAAGAACCTCTTTAAAAACCCTAAAAATGAAACATACACTTACAATAATGTTTAAAAAGATTGTTCAAAACTTTTTGCATCGATGTTTTATCTCATAACGAATAGTAGGAATAAATATCATTTAAGTTGTTTTTCCCTCTCGTTAATGGACTATAAAGCCAACATTTACCACACGAGGAAAACCAAAAGCAAAATGATTGATTGAAGTTCGAACGCTGGTAAAAAGCAACACGAATCACCGCATGGCATCAAAGGCTGGATGAACACATACTGTTGAGGATAGAGAAGGATTTTATAGAGAGGTAAGGTCACATGTATAAAATGTGTGAACATAATCTTGTTTACGTGTGCTCAGTATGACTTACGTTGTCATTAACCACTGATAAGAACAGCGATGAGCTGTTCACGTTAAATCACATTATCATATTAAATCGTTAGGTTGCTTATCACATTAAAATATTCCACTAATAATATGACCTTTTTGTTCAAATTAATTGTGATATTCTCCTAATTTAAATATTTTTCAATTAGTCACAAATCAAGACAATCGAGATTTTTCATGCTCTAAAAAATCATTCAATCTTCTGAATACCAAGTCATTAGTCATTAATTGCGTAATTCAATATTTTACTAGGTTACAAGGAGAGTTCAAGAGTGTTCTGCATAAATGCAACACGTGGTGTTACCCATTCTTGACATTAGCATGTAACTTAAGGATAGCATGAGAACTGAGATGTTGACTGGAAAGTTCCAAGGATCCTTTTCTTCATTCATCTCGATAGTATAAACTACAATATCAACTATTGAACTGGCAGAACGCTATAAATTATTATTGAATAAGATCCGTAGTAAATTTTGCTAATATTAATTATCTTTGAAGTAATGAACTCCCAGTAAGTATTAAAACGAAAATTATACATTGAAAAGCTGCCGAAGGAATACTTGAACGCTTATGTTCCTTATCGATCACTAGAGTAGCGAGTGAAGAGCAGTTTCTCTGCACTTGACTTTTCAAGCAGGAGTCCTGGTCGCCTACAACTTTCGAGACAACTACTTAATCTTAATTATAAATTAGGTAGAAGTGATGTTGTCTTATATTATTAATCTTGGTTCACAGTGCTCTTATTTTAGACAACACTTTTCACCAGACGCACAAAACACTTGATAGTTCATTAATCTACATAACGTTTCGAGGAGATGTTTTCTCCATCTTCAGATGTTATAGGCTTATTTTTGATGATTAGTCACAAGTCCTTTGTTTGAGTACCATTGTATAAATTATATTGCTAAAAAGACATATGTTCAAATATTCAGTAAGATAAATCGCGGAACAACACTTCATTATAACATGTTATTTCATTTTAAAATCTTACATTATTACATTTTTAAATTGTTACAAGTACAAACCTGCACGTTCATACGATGCATGTGATAATTGCGTTAAAATTATTTAACTTGTCCAAATTACATGGTATGATTGGTTCCTGTACATTTTTGAGTCATTCTGTCATCGTCTATTTTCTGTTGTTGACCTCTAGCCTCTACAGAGTAAACTGAGGCTTATCTGTAATTTATGGTACCAGCTAACGTCCTGGTATGACGTATGCCGTGGTGGGGAAAACAAGGGTCGATAGTTACATTTATGTCTTTCTATGTTTCTTTATCATACTTAATGCCGTATCATAAGTAAATATATTAGATTCAATTTGTGTGTTCATCACTCTGTTCATTTTTATGTTAATTGATTCTGCTATGATTCTTTTGTTTTTATTTCGTTCGTAATCCTCAATGGTTGTGTACTTAAAATCCATCGTATGGCCTGTTGTTTTAATATGATTGTTGATCCCATATTAACTATATTGTTATTCTGTGTATTATTTTTGTGTTCCCGTATCCTGGTCACTAGTTTCCTTTTTGATTGTCCAATGTAGTTAAGGTCACAATTAGCACATGGTATCTTATATACTATATTTGTTCTTTCATTTTTCTCTGTATTGTCCATGTGTGCTTTGGGAAAGGGGTGTTTATTATTTATTGTATGGATTGTCTGTAAGTTATATTCACTGCAGGCTTACGGGGTCATGAAAATCCACAAAATAGACAAACTCATGAGAATCATAATAAATAGTATTGATGGGCCAGTGTATATGTTCTCCAAATTAGTTCTATCATGTTTGAAACCAATACTTCATTATAAAAATAAGCAATACAATGTATACAATGGTACTCAAACAAAGGACTTGTGACTAATCATCAAAAAGAAGTCTATAACATCTGAAGATGGGGAAAACATCTCCCCGAAACGTTATGTAGATTAATGAACTATCAAGTGTTTTGTGCGTCCGGTGTAAAGTGTTGTCTAAAATAAGAGCACTGTGAACCAAGATTAATCTTAATTAGTTTGTTATCTTCCACGTGGTCATACGCAGTTTGTAACTCGTGTTTTTACAATATAGATTATTTACTTATATAGGTTCCGCGAGGGACTTTCATCTTCTCGCAGTACACAGGATACTTGTGTAACTTAAACAGAGGCTGGGTAATCGATCGTAATTCCTCAGTAATAAAACATGATACGAGAAATCATACTAATACACTAACTACTTTTACGTTAAGGGTATAGGGGGAGCAATGATATATGTGTGTATATTGAAGCATGTTTGTAAGAATGAGGGCGTGTCTGTATCTGTTTGTAAGTGTAAATAAGTTTGTAAATGTATTTGATTATACACAATCATGGGCCTCATGTAGATTATTAATTCCTTAAATGTAATTTTTTTCTTGTTGTTACCATAGATATTAATTTTCTAACCATTTTATACCGTGTACGTGTATGTATATGTATATTTTATAGGTATTTGGTCCATGATTTGTTGTTGTTAATAATAATAATAATAATAATAATAATAATAATATCATCATCATCATCGTCATTATTACTATGTATACTTTTATTATTCTATATCTGCCACATAGTATTGTTCATTTTCAGAGTAGTACTAAGTTACAGAGTATTTTCATAGTAGTAACAAGTTGTTATTATTACTATTATTATATAATATACTACTAATATAAGAGATAAATTTCTGGGCACTAATGACCTCAATGTTGACGAGACATTAAATTAGCATTCTGGGCGAATATTTTGCCAACTATCTTCCTCCATTTTCCTGGTAATTGCAAGCATTGTTGGTGAGCTCCGATCCATGATAACAAGGTGGATAGAATAGTAAGGTGGTCTCAAGTGATTTCGAGCGAAAGTGTTGACGTCATGGCAGGCCCGTTATGCATGGGAGCAAATGAGCGCTAACGTAATTAAGGTAATTTAGAGTTATTATACGCTTTATGAGACTTGATATAGTTAAATTATTCAAATATTGTTCTTAGAGATGGGTTGTTCCCTAGTCACACTACGTAAAAGCTAAAAAGAGTGGAGTTGAAATGTCGTTCCAGAGGTGAGTAAACATTGTCTTTAATTCGTTAAAATTTGAACAAACTTCTTTTAATAAATGCATAATGTAATGACATTCTATAGAAGTATATCTCAATTGCTCCGTGCTGTGGATTATGAAAAGTAATAGTATTTATTTAAGTTACACATGTTGAGTTTTGGACCCGTGAAGCCCATTTACACTGAATGTTATATGTATTATTATAAATTGTTATATGTATTATTATGAGTTTATATTGAATGCATGCAATGAAAATGGATTGTTTTGTTCTAAAATGTTAGCATTGTAAGTATTGAGAACATAGCAACACTATTTTATACTGGTCAGATTTGTTGTTTCCACAAATCAACTTATCACATAATCAGAACACATGCAAATAATAGACACAAAATAAGTATTTCATTGCATCGGAAGAAAACTATTTTATTTTAGACATTACTAAATAATCGTGAGGTATATAAAGATTATCTCTCGTACAAAGGATATATACAATAAACACGGTCAGATATCATTTCTTACGCTATGCGAGTAATTAGATGAGTTAAATTAGGCAAAAATGCCTGCTTTTCTGTACTTTATACTGGCCAAGTGTCTGCCTTGACATCAGCTTCGAGCAGTCACGAAAGCGAGGCTACTTTACTATTCTATCCACCTTATCCATGCTTAATTTCTTTGTTTTTTTATAATACGTGGTTTAATTCACAATTATTTTGTCTGATAGAAAAGACAATCATTTTCAGTGAATGTCATTAGGGTTTCAAGAAAAATTCTTTTCGCAAAATGTTCAGAATTTGAGGCAAGTCGTGGGAACTCAACGAGTGAATAAAAAATCAAGGAAAAAGCTCGGTAATTACAAAATGCAAACAGCGAAGGCAACAGAAATGCGCAGTCTATTCAACGCTCGTATTGTAATTCGTATAGAATTATTCATTTGAAACCTATATTGATTTGGAAATGAAAAAAGAGAAGTCAAGAAGGCTGTAAAAGCTTAAGAAGCGCTCGCACTACTATATAAGTATACTTGTCATTCAGTAACCAAAACTATTTCTTTGTAATTAAATTACGACGATATCAAAGTCAAATGTCATTGCATTTTTATAAATTAACAGAGTGTTTTTTGTTCTTTCTGACAACTGAATATCTTATTCAATACAATATGTATTTAGCTTTGTAGTGTGAAAGTTTATATGAACGCAAGTGTTTCTACAGTTCTCGCCAAGAGTCAAATGGAAACCCAACACTCAGAGGCACGACCACGAGTGTTCTACGATAAACATAACGCTGAGTAGTTCCAAGAAAACCTTATAAGCTTCGCATGTTCACCGTTTGAAGGGAATATTCAACATATTGGATTTCGAGTTTCGACTTCCACGCACTTCAGTAAACGTGAATTCCTCAGTGAGGTTGTTTCCAAGATCTCTGGTTTCCCTCCCTTCCATCATTATTCTGCTTACCAGTCAGTTCCTCGGTGACCCTTCGAGATGTTTTAATGTAGTTTAGTTTCATGAAGAACCCATATTTGGTTTTAGGAAAAAGAAAACTATTCATAATTCAAAGTGTATATGCTAGTATAAAATTTTAGATGAGACACTCCACGCAAAACATTTACAATTTAATTTCTTAAAAATTTGTTACAGAATTCCATGAAAAATATTTTATAATAAATAAAATATTAAAATAAGACTAAAATAAAATATGAAAATATTTGAGTCGTAAGGACAGAAGAGATGCTCATGAAATGTTTTTATTGAAATACGCTGGTATCATTTTTCACTCTGTATCTAGTGATTCTAAGATGTTTTTTATCGACCACGAAACAATGATGAATTATACGACATGGGTGCTAAAACTACGGCAATCAAAAACTTCTTCATCGTACGTTTTTTTATATAAAACATGAATTTATTGTTAAATAACACCCTTGGTGGAAAACGATTGTGTGTAAGTACGACACACAAAGAGTGATATATACTCAACTATTGACGATGAAAAATTTAATATGAAAGTAGTAAAAATTAAGTTTACAGTTAAAAATCAATGCTACTTGAAGGAATAATATTTAATCAAAGTGCAAAGAATAATAATGAACAAAATCATTTTTATTCGTGAAAAATACTGTTGCCACCCGTTCTAACGTTAAGGAAAAAAATAATTAATTTGCTTTCTAATATATGTGATATATATTCCGTTTTATCGACTTTTAAAGATAAATTCAACTGCTGAATACCCGGCTTTGCACGGGTTAGGGAGAAACAATAATATAAATATACTACATAAATAAAAACAACAAATTATAAAGCACAA
>NNCF01127369.1:4887-35743 GCA_002313205.1 Laupala kohalensis
ACTGATAAGAACACTCGATATTAGCAGTTTTAAGTTCTGTGAGTGAATCAGGAATACCAAATCTAAGAGTCATGTGTTGTGGGTAACTATAAAAACTTACTTCGTCTGGGTCACTTCTGACCAAGTGTACCATTTAAGGGTTAATCGAATTATTGGTTTGATCCAATAGGTGAAATGCCGGAGTTGTAAACTATTGATGTGCACTGATTCTTGACATTTTAAGAAGAGTAAGTTCCCTTAAATTGTACCATTTTCAATAAAATAAAAAATATTTCCAGAACTTGCCTGGAGTTGTTTAAAGTGTCAATTATTTATCATTCTGGTATTTTCTTACTTACAGTTGTTTGATGGGATCGTTTATGTATTTTTAATGCGTTTAAGTTAATCATGTTTATAAATTATAAAATGCGTTTATAGCCAACAACTGTTTTCAATAAACAAATTTTGTGTTTATGTTTCATACTTTTCTCATAATTGAGAAAATAAATGCCTAAACCATATTTTATCTAGTTTCTAACAACAAACATACATTTCAGAAACTTGGTTTAATAAAGAAATGATGGTAGTTAAGTAACTATAATCTGAAAGGTAACAATAATCTGAAAGTAATTTTAATGTTCAACCAAATCAGATAGATTTCAAAACTCTTTTTTCATGTAAGGCATTTAAATTATTTAAGTAAATATGCTTGTATTATTTTGCCTATACAGGCAAAACTTAAGAATACTACCCAGATGAACTGGTAAAAATTTGATTAATCTAGGTAGTATTTCCGTGTTTATTTAAATTTATGTAAAAAAAATCAAATGTCGGGTAACCGATTAAAGTTAAGAGAAATTTTATATGTTCATGAGATTTCATTGAAAAACCTTTTTTATAATTATTTAGTCATAACTCTACGTTTTCAAAAGTCATATATTACCTTATAATGTACTGGTACATTTTGAAGGAGCATAGGTGGTACAATTAAGGGACTTCGCCATTTTGGACATTGCATTGAACCCTAACGTGTTAAAGATTCTCATTTTTAGTTCAAATATGCTACATTACTAATAAATAAGTAAAGAAGTGTACACATTTTGAACGGTGTAGGGCCTCACAAAATTTTCATGATAAAAAGTTTCACAGACGTGCTAAAACATATAAAATTTGTTAAAATATATTTATATTTATAGAATTATATCCGAAAAGAATATTTTTCCTAAGTTTCGTGTGTTACTATGCTATGGTTCTATATTACAGGAATAAGGTTATGAAAGTGATAATGAAAGGAATTCTTTCCTTTTTATGTTTCCTAATGCATTCGATCCGGGACAATTTATTTTAGTAAAATTTATTCAACTTCACGAAATATAAATGTTAAGTTTCAATGTATTATTTTTCCAAAGTCATATTACTGTTTAAGTCATGCAATCCGTTTTATCTATCCTATGAGAACAAGAATTACGAACATTAATATTTTTTATTATATATTCTAAATTAATAATGGTAAAACGTATCTTCCCTAAAAACGTTGACTTAAAATATTGTTGTTTCTTGAGGATACTTTTTCCAGTTGTAATATTTAAGCCACGTAAAAAATATTTAGAAATACTTTGTTAAATTGAAGCAAAGGGTTGAAATGGATAGTCTTCAGCTTCCTTTTATGATCCATTTACTAAATGTTCAATAGATATAAGTAAGTACTCAAGAAGCATTATTCAAGCAAAATTGCAGTATTTGACGTTGGTGAAGTCACGGGAACACAACTAGCATCTATGAAAGGTTGAAAGATTTCGTTTCTTCCAAAACACTTTTAGGATTAAGATCTTCAATATTATACGACGCAATGCATTTTAAAATTTTAATTTTCGTTTTTGGTCATCGGATAGAGTAAAATATTTTACATGTTAACAAATTTATTTTATAAGACAATTATATATATATATATATATATATATATATATATAATTGTCATATAAAATAAATTTGTTAACATGTAAAATATTTTACTCTATCCGATGACCAAAAACGAAAATTAAAATTTTAAAATGCATTGCGTCGTATAATATTGAAGATCTTAATCCTAAAAGTGTTTTGGAAGAAACGAAATCTTTCAACCTTTCATAGATGCNATTTGGTAAAATCCAGCAACGTAAGTCAAGTGAATAATTTGTGGAATCAATGCTCATTTATGCAAATGAGTGACATTTCTTAATAGTTGGACTTCCATGAATTATTTCTTGAATCCTCATACATTAATTAAAATATTACGGCTTTACGTTAAAAAGGGGGTAAAATTTGTATTGATAAACACATGTACATCTTGTGACGTCATTCGAGTCGCGCGCGGANTCTGACGTCGAGGGGCGAACTGAAGACTGCACATCATGTCATTCTCTCGTTCAGTTCTCATTTACCTCTAAAGCGGACGACTCTATTTCTAATCGTCCTCAATGAGGCAACATGCGTCTCTCACTGGACTCACCACAATTAATTGGCCCACGAGATGATTTTACAGTAAAGCAACCACGCTCTCATCTGAAACCATGCTTTCGACCACAATCTCTCGGATAAGAGCGTTTTACCGGCCTTCCAACTTCAACTAATGCTTCAACCTAATTTCAACTCAACATCAATCCAACCTTCACATCCTTAGTACATCATGCATCACGTCTGAACAACGAGGCATTGGAGAATTACATCAATATCTCATCGCTGCAACTCAAAACTTCAACAAGCACACAGCCACTCAGTTTTGTATCATTTGAGTTCATCCTTATTTTAATGGGTTTTTTGCCTAGTTGATTTCTTATGTTATTAAATTATTTTGTTGGCACTCCAATCTCTCAACTTACATCTCATCCTCGTTCATTTTAGTCCTCGAAATCTTACCTCGCTACAACCAAAATGTACCAAATTTCTCCCTCAAGTTTTTGAACATGTATATTATTATTAAATCGGGAAATTAAATATGTTCTTTTTTTTTTTTAAAATGGCACGTTTCATTGTACGTATCGGGTTAATAATTTTTTATCCCTCGATATGTCAGTACCACGCAACAGGACGGAAACACTCTAATTCAACAATAATGATGATGATATCCTGTTCTGCACATCGAATGCCTTAGGAAAATGAATCTCTAAGGATCCGTGTTCAATAAATGTACCTTGAATTGTTTGTACTTTTTTTACTTAACGAGTGATTTCCTTGCGCCACATTAGAATGAATTTACTCCAAGATTGCAGAAACGACACAATGATTCTAGGTACAAATAAGAAACTTATTAATTATGGTTAAATATAAATATATATTATGCGGTATTGACTCGGTCAAATATGAAACTTAAATTAATTTTCTTCTCAAAGAACAAATGCAAGTCTTTTTTGATAAGATCCAGGAATGGTCAAATACGAAACAAATAGTATAATGAACTATTAATATTAATTTCATATTTTACCAAATTTTACCTCTTAAACGGCAATATAGTTTCACTTACAGTGTACCTTAACATAAATTCACGTATCCACTCATTATTTGAGAATTATTGTTTCTGACATTGTCCCGTTCAAATATTTGTAAAATATTATTTGTTAATGTTGATGGTGAGGTTGTGTTGGTGCGTACTGTCATAAACAATTCATTTTTTTTCTCTTCCCTAATATTATAAAAGACAAAATTAATTGTTAATGGAGATCTACATATTACATCAGTCGGAACAATAAAATTGGTATTTCAACTTGATTTGAATGCATTATGGACATTATGGGATTTGTATGCTAGAGTTTGTGGAACATTACCAGAGGTGGATTTAAAAGTTTGACACCCCTTGGTAGTAATAAATATAGCGCCCTTCGAGAGCAGATTTTATATACACATTTTTAAATATATTATTTATATAATATAAGTATAGTAATAATTATATATTTTTGTTTATTTATTTATTATAAAACAAAATAATATAAACAATATAACTTAGTTTTAAATTTGTAGGGAATCTTTGCTGTTCTATCGTAAATGTTGAAAATAATTTTTTAAGGAACTTTAAAAAAGCAATACATTTAGAAAAGAAACTATTTTCCAAAAATTTTGCTCTTCAAACCTTTATAGTCTATTCCTAAAGTCACCTCTGGATGTTGCCTTTCCAAAATCAGCAAAGGTCGTAAAAGTTAACGTAAAACTGAATCATGTTAGTCGTCCCTCTATTGCTGAAGAACATATTTAATTATTAAAGCAATTTTGTTTATTTAAATTGTTACGTAAGTATAAGTTAACCATTAACTATTAAATATTTTTTATGTTAAATCACTCAGTCAATTTTTCAGAATCCAATTGTCATATGGAATTTCTTATTACTCTAAAGACATAGTATTTTAGAATAGATAGGTTAGGATAATTTGGGAAGGTATAATTGAAACCAAAATTATATTCATTTTATTTGTTGTTTATTATATTTGAAGTTGCTTAAAAAGAAATATGTATCTAATGGAAGACCCTCTTCGTCTTACATTTGGCATATGATCCGTTTAGTTAACCTTACCATGTTAAAATTTTCATCCAAGTAAAATGATCGTTTAACCCCTAAAATATCTTTTCTCTTGAAAACATCAGGGGTAATATGGTCATATTTGCTTAATATATTGTACAAAACATGTTTACCCTAGAATCTAACATCTGCTAGAGAGTCTGTAACTTCATTCTTATTTAGGTTTTCACTAAATTTTAATCTTTACTTCGCAGAGGGACGTGGCCTTGAAAATTGTTTTCAATCAACTGATTAACAGAACTGAAGATGACATTTTCTGTATCATTGGAGTTAACGGAATGTTAATAATATCGTCAATGGGTTTTTGAAAATAATTTAAAAGTTAATAAGTTAAACAATATGTTAACTTCCTTACTTAGGAAATAACGTTTCTTCACCCAAATTTCCTTATTAGACAAACGCGGGAAAGTGTTAAACAATACAACGAATAACACGTAAGAACATAATATGTAAAATTAATTGAAGCTGAAATAAACTCAAAATACCCTAGACCAATTTACGGTATATTTTGTTACATGGTTGTGAGTGTAAGCTAAAGAATGAAATGGGCTTAAAATTCCCTTCTTTCATTAAAGCTGTAGCTTCACTAAATTGTTACGACTGGATCTACCTGGATTGAGCAACTCCAGACTTAAAACGAACAAAACGCATGCCATATTTTTAATTTAGAAATTGCATTCCTGTCAAAACAGCGGGTCCGAGAATTAAACCACAAAAAATAAAAACCAGAGACACAAAATAGAGAAAAATTAAATATAGTAGTTTCCATAGAAACAATCCTTATATTACATACTGGACTGTGTTAACATTTTTCTCTTATTTTGTTATGTTATTTCGTCGTGAAACTTAACATTTTATTGAAATAATTTCGACGAAGTATTAATAGTAACCTTTCGTCAATTAATAGTAACCTCTTTGTCAATGTCATTTCTGTACTATTCACCATTCTCGAGTTCGTGTGCTTAATTGTAGACTTTCCAATTACGAATGATAAGTCATTGAGTTACGAATGTACGGAAAACTGACTTCGATTACTTCGTACTTTATACTTCAGGAAGTACAAGAAAGAAAAAAAACTTGTCAATAATGGATTCGGCTATTTGTAAAGAGGTCTCGTGATAGTAAAAATTTCAGCTTTCTACCTACATTATGTTAAATACTATTTCTATTTATTTATACTGTTGTGCTATATCCAGTATAAAGCACAAAGAGAATCAAAGTTCGTGATATGTTTCCTGTAAATAGTGGATGGTAGTTGCTCTCTGCCACAGACTAGGTCAGCGCATTACAATGAAGAAACATTGGGCAATTTTACTTTCTTCGAAATTTTTGTCGCCCAACTCTAATGAAATGTCTTGATTATGCTATCATTCACTCTAGATTTCATTGAAAATTGGGTTGAGCGCCAGTTAACACTCTGAACCCTCTCATTGTAACCCAAGTCATTTAATGCAAATTATAAACCATAAATGCTAATGTACTCCATCCTTTCCACTTTTCCTTCAAAACTAAAATTTACCCTTGTGGCACTTATTTATTTACAAAGGTTTTAGAGTTTTCTAGAAGCCGGAACTCGAATATAGATAATCTTTACAAAACGAGAAGTCACTATTAAGAGCACATGACAGGACCAAAAGTTACGAAATCATGGTTTAAAATATCATTCTTGTTTATCGGCTCAAAACTATTTAATTTATTACCAATTAGCAGTCGGCTTAAAGTTCTTTTTTCCTTTTTTTTAAGATATTAACAATTGATTGCTTAGTAAAGAATTGGTAGATGATCTACTAAGAGTAATAGTATAGTTATTGCAAAGGGTTTGTTTAAAATAATTGCATTGAAATCTTTGACTTGTACTATTATATAACACTTTCGACAGCCATACTTTCTATTTGCAGGGTTTTGCTCGTAAATTATTGAATGTATGAGAGTATTGTTATAGTGTTTAATAAATGATTTTTGGAGTGTAATTCTTCAATTTCATATTTCTAAGTTTATTTTTGTTAAGTTTGAAGAGTATGTAGTAATTTATTTATATACTAGCTAATTACCTAACGTTGCTGGGGATTTTTCTAATATTCGGGACTAATCTTCTTTTACTCAGAAAAATCTTTGTTATAAGATCAATATACTTTTACTTACTGTTTTTTAAACTTATACAATACTACTTATACTACACCATCTCGGTAGAATTTTCGCTTCCGAGGCATGACGCGGCTGCACCATTTCATTACATCTTGTTTTAAAATCTAAACTATTCGTCGAAATTATACGATTTAAAGATTTTTTATCTTTTTTAAAATCACAAAACAAATAATCCATTAAATTTGATAATAGATTTTTTGCTTTTTAAATTACTCTAAAAATTGAAGTGTTTTAACAATTCTATTTTTAATGACGTTTTATCGATAATTTAAGTTAATTTTTATAGGTGGACATATGCTGTTGCGGATTTTTTTGTAGAACTCTTTGAGGCAAACAATATTGCCATTGGTAGTTGTCACCTATCTATAACCGTTTAGACAGCGTAAGCAAATATGTCTTTTTTCCCGATTTTATCGACATTTACTGTAAATTCTTTTTTATCTTTCTTAACACACGTTTTAAAAATAAATTTTAGCCTATGTTCATTCTGGACATCTAAACTATCTCCTTGTCAAATTTCATCACGATCGTTTCAGTGGTTTAGTCGTGATCAAGTAACAAACACACAGACACGTTTTCGCGTTACGCGTTTATAGAGTATATTAGTATAGATTGTGACTGTGCATTCACATCAATGTCGTACCGCATCCTATGTTTTGTAAACCTAACCTCTGTAAACTGGATGCTGAGGTGAAAGTTGGGGCTACTTGAATAATATCAGTGTGCTCGTTCATACAGTATAAGTCACAAACGAATAACAAACATGTGATTTTGATTGATTAATTTCGGGACAACTTACAACAAAAATCTTCATAAATATGCACTTATATCCAAACAAAAATATGCATTTATTTGAATTAGTAAATTAAAATTGCCGCACGAGATTAAAAGTACTAGACACTGATACCTCAATTTGATAGGAAATCAGCTAAAATATATACAAATCATTCAAAATTCGAACCTTAAAACAAAACAATTGGTTTTTTGAAATACTGATGTTGTGTAAAAATGAAACCTAAGAGAGAGATCTTATTCCCAATTTTAGAGAATACAACCATGAAAGTTTCAAAGTATAAAAATTTCTTGGTCACTTTACCAAGATACTTGCCACTTTATCAACGGCAATTTGAGAAAGAGTGTGAGTAGAAACATCAAATTTACGGGAGTTTACTAGATGGTGCTCAGATAGTGAATAATACGCCTACAAGATAAAAGTATATGATAAAATAACATTAAATTGTAATTTAAGTATATCTTCCAAACACAATGAAATGAAACACAATAATGGTACGTCTTTTGTTTGTTTGTTTGATTGTTTCAAGAGTTAAAATATGAAAATATTCGTACGATGTATATTGTTCATAATCTTTCTTGTTAATTCTTTGCAAAATATTAATGATGAAGTTCCGTCTTCTGAAATGTTTCTTTTTTCTCGTGTAGGATAATTACTTACCTTAGTCCTGCAAATAATACGCCAGAGCTTTTCAGACAATAAACTGCAAAAATGACGCAAAGGAAGGATTGGGGGTTCATTTGATGTTTTTGTATTATCAAAGAAACGTATTGGAACATGATTTGTATATATTTTTCTCTTTCAATATTTCTTTGATTATGAAATACACTCACACAGTAAAATTCTGTTTCTATTTTCTGAAGAAATTATCACTGATTTGACAATAGACATAAATATCGTTGCTCCAAATTTAACTCCTTATATATATTGTAAAATTTTGCCTTCAAAATAATCCCCCCATTTAACCATCATTTCGTAGAAGAGTTTGTACAAAGGTAAATAGTACAATACGCTAGTCAAAAGCAAATCCATTATCCTCCTCTTCTCTGAAATATATAATCGATTGTGTGGTGCATATATCCAAACGGGAATTACAAATTAGAAATTAAAAAATATAAAAATATAAGTCAAGTATTATAATATATGTGTACCAAAATATACTAGAGTACAACTATCATTACATACATACATTATAGTCAAATAATTAAAATTTTAAATAAATACGCTCCATATTATTTAAATTGTTAAAATTGTTTTTTTCAAATAACAGTTTTATATTATATTAAATGGATTCATTTTCAATGTAAGTAAAAAGTACGAGTTAGAGTGTTTGAGGTATTAAAACAGTACAGCAAGTTGGAATTTAAAGGAAGTGTACTTTCATAGACAAAATTCAGTTACAAATATTTATGGTATACCTACTAATAGATTAATGGAAATGTGTCAATATAAAAAACGTTGATTCACAAAATAATCAACCAATAGAAGTTCTCGATATCATGTAGGTGTCATTGCACTGTCGCGTCTTGGTGGAGCGTTTTATCAAGTGGAATGTTTTAGTTGAAACAGTATTCTGGCACAATAGGTAGTCATAGTGAATTTAAACATTTACAAATTGTTTCATTAGATTTTGTATTTTATTTGCGTTTGCTTTTGACTAGATTTATTGTTTACTGGAAGTTTTAACTGATAATTAATGGAATGAAATAATTGTTCGTTTACGTTCGAATTAGAATTCTCGTTTATTTATGCCATTTATATGTGTATTACATTTACAGATAATTTTAACTCTAACCGCAATGATTTCTATATTAAAAGCACATAATATAAAATTCATTAAATAACAATAAAACACATATTTTTAATATTTATGCAATGTTTCAGTACGAGGTAAGGATCAACCAACAGAGGAAATTAACAACATTCGTGATTTTATTGTAAGGAGGGAGACCTTTAAAACTACGCAAGGAGAAAATAAACATCCCTTAAAAACGGAATCTGACAAACGAGAGAACTGTATAGCGAATGTTTGGTGCTTTTTTTATAGAGAGAATCATACTTCAAGAATTAAATTTGAAATGATTAACTTGATATTACACAGGCTTCCAACTATATCATGCATTCATAACGTTTTTAAGTATATCCCCAAAGTTGTTAATAACATCTGTTACTGTGTTGTCCATTACAAATAAATTTATTCACAGGTAGATATTCTAAAATATTTTATAGCACGCAACGTGTATTGAACAAATAGTTTATTTATCATTTTAATAGAATATTAGCGATATGTAATGACATCAATAGATTATATTATACATAATTAATTATTTTTATTTTCTTCAGGTTTTCTAACACTAACTGTAAATATTTAATTAATAGCTAGAGCTTTTACGAATGTGTTGTAAGAACCATTATCCTGCATGGTCTTACTTCACAGAACACTATCACAGACTTGCAAGCGATCAGTACATAAAATGGAAAAGTTGAGTTTAACTTTTTAGATATCTTTATTTCGATTAATTTTTATCCATTTAGTCATTAAAATAGTTTGTGGTTAACAGTAATTTTTTTACTAATCATCTTCACTTTTCCACGACACAAAAAGTTCTATATATCGCTTGGAAGTCGCATGTAGTTAACGCAAAGCTTCAAGCTCTAAATCTTTGGAGATATTAAACACATAGGCCTATTTACGGAAACACATCCAATATAAACATTGCTAAACATCTCTTAAATCTCTAGAACAACAAATAATTGACACCGAAAGAATAACAAAACAAAGTTCACGTATTTTTATGACAATATACAGGACGAAGCTAGTAAAAACGTCTTGAAGTGTAGCATTAATAATATCTACTTATGACCACAGAAGCCATTGTATTTTATAGTTTTGTGATAGACAATTATGCTATTTTGAATGCGTCCATGAATGAACTTTTGCGATCTACATTAGGAAGACAGGTTCACTTTTCTACATGTTATTTGTCCTGTATATTGTCTTAAGGAACGATTATCTACGAACTTATATTCTATGACCTAGATACTGTAATACTAATTTCTTACAATCGTACTTAGGCTGTTCTCATACCCTTGCCTAGGGGGTGTTTATCAGATAGATATGTGACAGTTTCCTTGTACGAATGCATCCCCCGTCGTCTTGTACGAGTACTAGTAGGTATTGTGACACTTAGAAAAAATAAATTGGTGTAAAACACCCCACTATCTGGGTTCTCAAAAAGCTTTGTAACTTTTAAGTATGTTTGAGCTTAATTTTTTTAGTAAAGATAATCCGCATCCATTTTCTAAAACTAGATCAAAAATAGAGATTTTGCAATTTTGCAAATGGGACGATGTTACATCTCGGAGGACAAAACGCATTCCCATGTATAAAGATTGTTTTTAAATGAGTGATTATCGCGGTAGCATCTCATGATTCAATATTATTTTGAAATTATAGTGAACAATCATTACGCCACGCGGTGGTCATGGAAGGATGCAATTCGTTGTTGAAATCTAAAGAAGCATGAATACAGCATACAGAAAAACGTCGTCAAATATTTTCTACTTGTGGTATGATGGGAACCTCACGTTTCTGCTCCAAGATATCAACTTCGTTCCGAAAGAAATATCCGCCGAGAAATTCATGGAATGCGGATTATTCTAGACTTTTCTACTCTCTCAAACATCCTTAACACTTCCTTTTATTTCGTGAGCAAATTAATAAACAGCACAAATAGGAGCAGTATATTAAGATTAGTATTGGTCCGTATTGACTTTCACCAATCATTTGTGGTAACGTTGACACCCAAGTCGTAGCTGTCGTCAGAAATTCATTTAAACAATAGGCCCATTAAATGAAGGAAACACAGTGTTCATCAAGTTAATATGAAATATGTTTTATGAAAGGAAAATGAAAACCTAAACATATCAGACAGAACAGCTCTTGGGCAAATCAGTTCTTAGAGGCATATACCGCACAGGCCTCTTACATTTCTTGATATCACTTAGTTTCATTTTCATGTCAGTCACTAACAACTTGTCGTTTATGAGACTGCGATAAAATTAGTTTAGTATATAATTTAGGTTCATGTCCCTTAACAACTTTATATATTTGTTATATGCCGTATTCACCGAGAAAAAGTTTTATTTTTTTCACGGAATCCAAATTGTGTGCTGAAGATTCACTATGAGAAATATTCATATTAAGTTGAAATAAATTAACATGTAAAGGTTTGTTGGGAAGATACAGACAGATGTACAGATAAAAACATTGAAATACAATCTACTACGTTTTTTAAGTGAAACCCATAGACAAAGACACTTCCTAACACATTGATATATAGCATATAATAGGAAAAGACAAATACTTGAAATACTTCCGTCAAAAAGTATGTTTAGAGGGTTAGGAGAATTTGTTTCAATATAACTAAGCTCTGAAAGGAGAAGACGTTCAAAAAAAAATAGAATGCGTTCAATCTTGCCAAGAAAAATGAATTTTTAAGAATCCTAAAAATTTAAGAACATTTCTAATAAGTTATAATTCGGATTGTGGAATTAAATGCTATATTGTGCAGAACATTTCATCAAATAATCAATAACATTTAAAGATATTTTCAGAGACATCGAATCTTGGGTGTACATGCACATTAAAAGTTAATAAAACCCTAAGTGTGACCTGTTCGCCATACATCGGTTTCACCTTTTACATGCGTTGACGACTAAGATATCTCTGCAATGTTTGACGCATTTCGACACTCGCCCCTCATCGTCAAGCGCATTCTTTAACTAAATTATTTTTCGCATAATTTCTCATCTACCATGTTTCACATGGAGAATAGCGTACTTGCTCGTACGAGAATATACCATATGCGCTTACATTAATTTCCTTAATTATACGTGGACAAAAGGAAGGAATTCATATATTGACTCTTATAATGAAGTTATTAAGAATAATGTTAGTGATTGTCCATTGAGACGTTGCTTTTGAGACAAAAGACGCCAACACTGATTCATTATTCAAAGAATTTGGCTAGATGTCTCTGCCCTTCATCCAAACGCAATAGCATTATTTCACTTCCACATTCCCAAATACATACTGAATATCACACTCACTCTCTATCACGCAACAAAAAACTAAAACGCGAGGTAACTTAAAAACTTCATCACCCTGTTCTTTCCGCAACCATCCGAAAGGATAGGTATAATTTCTCTCTAGCTTACTCAAAGTTGTGCTTGGTCAAAGTACATATCAAATATATTTTGATTAGTCGACATGGAACCAATATCTGAAGTATATAGTGGTGCCATCTAAGAGATACGTACATGAAAATATCAAATATACACTTATCTTTTATTCCATGCAAATAACTATCACTCTGTATGAAGTCTACAGTATGGTCTCCGATTTACTGTTGAAATGACAGTAAAATTCATTAAGAAAGTTCTGCTCGACAGTTTTCTGAAAAAAACATCGACGCCGGCCCTTTAAGAATAACTTCCTTAGAGAGAAGGATGAAACGAGAAATTGTCACAAATCCTCGATTCACAAGCTACAGATTTCAACCATGGACTGAAAAAGTGTCAAAGCTATCTACTCCGTGTCTCATAGTTCGGATGAGAGGTGACCGGAGTAGCAAGCACTTCCTTTGGATTGTAACCGTTCTTCCAAGACTGATCGCTAGTTTATAGGTACAGTATTTAAAATAGAAGCCAAGTGCATTCCAAGCACTCCGTTCTTCCAAGACATCTTCCTCTGAAGCGAATGACGCCTGGCGGATGTTGATTCACCTTTGTTACTGGAAACAAAGAGCGCGCGCGCGCGGCGTGTGCGCGTGTAGGCGAGCGCCTCTGTGAGCGGCGGCAGCGCGCTGGGGCGGGGGTGGCGAGGCCTTGGACCCTCTTAGCGGCGGGGCGCCGGGGGCGGCGGGCGAAGCGGAGTGACGGCGGCAGCGGCGGCGGTGGTGACAGGGGCGACGCGGCTCGGTGCTCGCCTTTGCCTGCGGCGCCGCCGCAGCGGCCCACCCCCGACACCCGCCCCCATGAAGACGCCGTCTCTCGCGTAGCCGACGCCGTCGCCAGCGCGGCCGCCGGTGGCCTACACCAACCCGCTGCCTGGGATGATGTCCTCGCGCAGCACCGGGATGCCAGGATTGCGTCTGGAGCACGAAGAAGGATGTCAGGTCAAATCATCGAGGAAACACATGTACCTCCTAAGAACTAATGCACATTATTGGTATGTACTCAGGAAGAAAACCTCTCGTATAGAGTTTCGGTCATAGCAGAGCTGCCCAACTTGCGATCTGCCAGGCCATCGTGCGGACCGCGTGCCTTTTCCATTTTAGGGTTTAATATAGTAGTACTTTATATGTTTTACTAAAAATTAATTTATTTCTTAGTTGCATTTTGGAAGATGTGACCAAGAGTATACCCTCGAATAAAATAAAAGGATTTTTAAATATGTAGGAATATTCAGTGATACATCCTCTGCAACATATATATTTAGACATTTGTCCATGATATTTTTGAAACCGCTGTGAGTGACTGAGTGGATTATGAGTGGGGGTAGCATTACCTGTACATACATATACGATACCTGCAATAAAGCAGTATACCTAGAACTCAAAATATTTGAAAGTGAACTCTGCAAACAACTCAAAGTATTTGAGGTTCTTTAAATAAGCTAATTTAAAATCATAAATATATAATTGTTCAATAATATTCTTTTACTGATTGATTGAAAGCAAAAAAAGTTGTCATTGTAAAGACATATAAGTACAGGCACTGTGAAATGAATGTTCGAGCAGTATGTTCGTTTTTAGACAATTAGTGACTTTTAATCATTTGTTCTTCTCATTAGTAAAAAGTTATTTTCTCACATATTCAGCATTTTTTGATAAATTTACTGCGCCTTTAAGTGATATCCAATAGAAATGATTATGTTTCTTATCTTCTGAAAAATGTCGGAGGATTTTGCTACAATAAGAATTCTTTTCGTGTTTAGGGGAATAATTTAACACTCTCAATAATATAAATATAGTTAAAAGAATGTTAAAGTATTAATCAATTTGTATAAGTATGAGTAAATTTGTTTGTCAATCACACACAAGAATCGGTATTGATTTGTATTTATATTAAATCCCGTTGATTATGTATGAAATAATACATCATTATTTCTTCTCTTCATATAAATAGTTTGATGTACATCTGAGAACGTTTGAACAAAATATAAACTTAGTTGAAATCATAATTTGTAATTTTATGTCACGAAGACTTAAACAAATGATACGTCATTTGTTGTGATCTNGAAGACTTAAACAAATGATACGTCATTTGTTGTGATCTATATGCAGCATTGTTTCATTATTCTTTAGAACATGACGATAATTGAAAACATATTTTTTTATACATTAATGTAATGAAATCACAGAATTAAGTGTAATGTATTACATATATGAAACATAATGATACAAGAAATGTACAATAACAACAGTAAAAGTACTTTGTTCTAAAAGTATATTTGATACAGTGGAAATAAAAAATACAAATCTGTATTTTGTATCAATTTTGCATTTCATAACTCATTCAATTAAATTACACAATATACTTGTAATAACTGAGTGACCATAAAATAAAGACGAATAAAATATGGGTTTCTATATAGAAATGATAAATGTGATTATGCCCTATAGGATGTCATACAAATAAGTTGGTAATCAAGTAAAACATCCGGGACAGTTAAATACGTTTCATAATAGCAATCAATGATCAATTGGAAATGTTTGAGATTTAAGACGCATAGTTAAAAATCGTAGTTCCTAAGCGTTGAGTCAAAGTGAAATTTCGAATCCTGCTTCCCTACTGGTGCACTGGTGCATTCCGTGGTTACAGTATGGTGCGTAATTAAACATTAAGTTCTCATTAACAGACTGTGTTTCAACCAGCTTCCAACGGCCTGGAATAACGCAAGTGACCACCAGGTACCTAATGAATGAAACAGAGACGCTACGTTGGTCGTTGACCCGTCCTGTGAATATTGATGATACCACCTTAATGAGGTCACCTAAATAAACGATATCACATAATAACTCAGGATGATTAATGTGTATGTGTGATATCACAAACAAAGTATTCATAGCTTCTCTGTATTATCCGAGATTCAGATATCTATTTTACTTGTAATAATGCATAGATTTATTATTTTTACGCGTAATTATAGATCAGTCTTTAGATTTATAAGGTGACGATATAACTAACACATTTGAGAAAAAATGCTGTATTGGATTGTAATTATAAGTTATTAAACACTGAACAGCGTGTTGTCAAGAAAAGATAAGATACAAGCGTTTATTTTTGTTACAAGCTTTTATTTAATTTCTGANAAAGATAAGATACAAGCGTTTATTTTTGTTACAAGCTTTTATTTAATTTCTGACGTTCGTATGTATGTTTCAAAATTTGTAATAATTTTTCCACCACATCCAAATTTCAGATTGAGCTGAAACTTTACAGATGTGTGTGTCTTTATGACAATAGATGATTATGGTACCATTGAGGTGATCTGATGGTACAGGCGGGAGATGAGCACTGAAAATCCTTAATAGCATATAGTAGGACAGTTGGGTTTGAACTCATTTGTTAACTACACTAAACATGCGAATGGACAAAGAGAATAAAATGTCACACACGTTTGAACAAACAAGATTTGTTTAAAATAAAAGATTGATTTTATTTTTTGGAACATTTTATTCTGTACTTGTTAGTATAATTTATTTTAATAATGCCAAAAAGTTTAGAACAAAATGTTTTTAAAACAATATTTAATTTAAAAAGTTTTGACTAAAAAGTAAAATCTAATGTTCAGTAAAATTGAAAATCAAATCATAATAACCACGAAAAAGAATTTTCGTGATCAAGAATCATAGGTACGCTACTGATAACATAAAAGAGCCCATTTATTTTTCTACGTCCCACATTCTGACCAGTTTTGGATCTGTTAGGTTTGCAACGCCTCTCTCGTTTTGCTTCTCCTTCGACAGGGGAAGATTCGTTCGACCAAACGTATGTCTATTTGAAACGGCGCCCATATTTGGAAGACTAATAGTACCGCTGGTAAATCGTAACGAGATAAAATGTTTCATTACACCGCTATTAAAGAAATATTTTGTATTTTTTTATTATACACATTTTGGACTTCTATAACAAAAATATTCTGTATATTCTTGACTTCAATAAACTTTACCATTCTCTATATTTAAACGACATCTCGAGATTCGTTGTCTCGCAAGGTCTTCATAGGCAATGTAAACGATATTAGAGTTTCTGTAAAAAACGTTTGCGTAATACTGTGATAAAATATAGTTTTTAACAGAATTTGAATATAATTGCAAGATATCGTATGGAATTGGTATAATTCGAATCACAAATTACTTATAAATATTCCTATAATTTCTTATATTTATACAGTGAAGTAAAGAAATCAAATCTCATTGCCTACAAATGATGTGTATTGTCGAAAGTAATTTCACATAATTTGCGATTCTCTTAAGTTTTTCATATATGTGAAAAGGAATTAAATAAATATAGAAAACGTTTGTCTCAAATATGAACTAATAACACAAAAGTTTAATTCTCGAGTTATAAATAATATAAAACTACTTAAGGAACAAATAAATTACATCTTCTAGTGACATATTTATCCACGATATAACAATTTGGTAGTAATCGTGCAACGTAAATAAATGATCAGAGATCAATAATATGAAAACCTCGTTGACGAATTTTTTTACATTTGAAATACTTGATATATTCTACATACTTAACTCACTCCTCATTTATAATGTTAGTATCGATATTCAGTATTATTCATTGATTTCCAGAGCAGGGAACGAACATTGTCATTTAGAAACATTCTTTGCGGGTATATAACTTTTTACGAAGCAACATGGATGTTACATTTGTGAAGATAAACGTATTAGTCAGACATTCAGTATAATATTTACTGTAAATTTAATTCGAGTGAGGCAGTTAAGAAGGTCGTATTTAATTTTATGTGTTAAGTTATTGTAACTTCTAGATCCCCGTATTCCTGATTCATTGTCATATTCTAAGGACTTGTTATTTTAAATCTAGAAAACTTCTCCAATTAACGTAACATTTTGCCGTCAATTCAACAGAGAATTTCATATTTTCAGAAAGTATTCAACAAATATGGGATATTATACGAAATATGTTTTTTCATTGTAATATTTATGTTACTTATGCATAATATTTTAATGGCGTTTTACTTTTTACTGTCTGTAAAATTAGAAATTTAGATCGCTGAAATTTTTCTCTCGGACAAACGACGAAGGCGCGAATGACACGTAATTTCATTTAACAAATAGAAGAAACTTTTATATTTGATTGTCAAATGATAGAGCAGGAACAACGAAGAGATTTTTGTAGAATTGATTGCTTTTTAATTCAATACTGAATAATTTCTGCATGGGTTAATTGAAATTACAAAAACTTTAAAATATTCCTTGTGAAATATATTATTCAGTACTATCATTCACAAATGAAGAAACTAAAAATAACTTAAGAGATCAAGTATAGAAATTATTTAAAAGAAACGTAGAACTAATGAACTAAAGAAAAATTACTTAGGAAACGTTTCAACGTAATGCAGATTGAACTTCGAAAGTGTTCCAACTTTATCTCCTTTAGTAGCTAGCCACATTGCCAGATTGGTCGTAATGCGACGGTGAGGCATTGCCAATTGCTCAGCGTATGTTTTACGATTTTCCTAAGCAATGTGAGAGCATGAATTAAGGTTTCGTTCATTACAGCTCCCAAACAGATATTACGAGCTGAATTGTGGTATAAACCATTTTCAAAAATCAGTTCACAAGTGTCACTGAGATTCGAACCCACCTTGTGGTGACAGAACAATCATAGCAGTGCTTTAGTGTTCTCAGCCAATTACACTTTTGCAGGAGGAGGTAAAATGTCTGTTGAAAAATTCGAACAAATAAATAGCCACTCAGGTCTGCGTGTTTTAGTCGGTTTGACAATGAATGAAATTATTTTTTTCTTGAATTGCCTGTTGACTGTTGTTTAAGATTTAATGGATTTGTAAGTTACATAAGTAAATGGAGATATGAAATATTTTTTGATGTAGTTGTGGAGTAAATTTGTTTTTGTGACTTCTCTTTTTATTACCTTATTCATTTGGAGCACAGTATTTAGTTTAGAAAAAGTTGTATGCATTCATTGATTTTAAACTAACAGTATTCGTCGCAAATAATCACTACTGTTATTTTAATAATTTAAACTAACAGTATTCGTATGTGTATGTCATGCTAAGTTTTGATGTACGGAGGATAAAATCTTCATGTCTTTGTTACAATATGACAGTTTTTGACACGATAGAATGAACAAGATAATTAATAATTATTATTTGGTGATAATAATAATAACCTTTAAAAGATATGCCAAATATATTTTTATTTCAAAGAATTATTGTGTGTAAAAAATTATATAATTATTCCGAGAGAATAAGGAAAAGAGAATAATAATTTTCTACTCGAACACAGTCGCACAGTGGTTAAGTAACTGCCCACTAGGAAGAAAGTATGTAGAGATCTTGCCGAGTTCTAATCCACTTAGCTTTGCATATATTTTTTTTTCGTTTCAAACTGTTATCTGTAAGACTAAACATCTTCTACACAAAATATTTAACGTAGATCAAGTTAGGGATTTCTTTGTTTTTATTTTTTGAGCCCTTGAAAGGGCTGAATTGGTCACTCAATAACGAGTCCAATACCCCTGACATAGCAGTAGAATAGTTCACAAGGATTACTACCCTCAGTCCGTGAGAGATAGGTTCCCCCTACACAGAGAAACACGAGGTTATCTGATCAGATAAGATAAGATATTGGAAACACTACTTGCAGACGCAGTTAAAAGTATTTATTTCAACAAGGTATACTAAATAATGATATTATGCAGAATTTATTAAAATAATTCTGAAGATAACGGCAATTTAATTTCAAAGTATAATTTCACTTTGTTATTACAAATATTACAAAGTTCTGATATTACAAAGTCTCTAATATTGTTTACATTGCCTATGAAGACCTTGCGAGACAACAAATCTCGAGATGTCGTTTAAATATAGAGAATGGTAAAGTTTATTGAAGTCAAGAATATACAGAATATTTTTGTTATAGAAGTCCAAAATGTGTATAATAAAANATAGCGGTGTAATGAAACATTTTATCTCGTTACGATTTACCAGCGGTACTATTAGTCTTCCAAATATGGGCGCCGTTTCAAATAGACCTATGTTTGTTCGAACGAATCTTCCCCTGTCGAAGGGGAAGCAAAACGAGAGAGGCGTTGCAAACCTAACATATCCAAAAATGGTCAGAGCGTGGGACTTAAAAAAATTAATGGACCCTATTATGTTATCAGTAGTGTACAAGCACTTCGAAGGTACATAAACGTAGGTATTTTTAAAATACGAAGACTAAATTTTAAATCTTGATTAAAAAATCTCTAAAAAATGATCACAAGCTTAAAAGTTTATTAAGTTTTTTAAATATATCTAAGTTTATGCACCTTCTAAGTACTTGCGCCTGTGATTATTGACCACTGAAGGGACTTTTGTTGTTGTCATACTTCCTTCATTTTCAATTTTATTGAACATTAGTTTTAACTTTTTAGTACAAGAATGTTTTTAAAATATTACACTATTTTTGGAACTGAGTCTTCATTTGATTCCGGGAGGACACGGACGTGTAATTACAAGCATTAACTTAAGATATAATGACATATGTCAAGTCATTCCGCTAGTTGTGAGGCAAATTGTTTTAAATAGACTCAGGTAATGTAAAGCCCATTAACAGTATAATGAACCCAAGATAATAGATATAGTACGAAAGTGAAAATAAACGGGTACATTTTTATAGTTTGAACTTTATTTTATTTTCGTTTTGGACTGAAGAAATTCCTTGAGAATTAGCGTACCACTTGCATATTATGCCTTGAAGCCAGACGTCATTCCAGTCTGTTGAAAGAATTGTTCGAAAGATAAATTATTTTCACGTGTCTGCCAAGTTTTGGAAAATGTAAAAAGAAAAGAACAGCGTATAAATATATAAATCATAAATATTACAAAGCTGAGTTTCTCTGAGCGAGTCTTTTATGTCGTACCCGAAGTCTAGCAAAAGAAGAGACACTGCTTCAGTGTCATCTCGCCCCTAATGTCCCCACATGAGCACGGTCACAGCGGCGTGGGATACCGCATCCTACGTGCCGAACGCGCCTTTCGCGTAATCTCCAACGGATATTAGAGAACATGGTACTTCCGAAGTTGCGCGAGCAAAGGTCCCGCCGTCATTACAGGAACCCCGGCGGCCCATCGTCTTCGCATCCACCACCCTCGGTACCTCCACCAACCCATCCTACCACTGCGCTGAGTTTCCATCCTCAATCCTCCACCCTCAACCCACCACCCTTCATCCCGCACCCGCTGGCGGGGTCGCACTGAATGAACGACGAGATTCTCTTTTCTTTGTTGCACTTTGAAGTGTTACCGAGAGTTCTCAAGTATTTCCACGAGGCGAGAGACTCGCTCTGAGGGGCGAGAAAAATAGACGAGAGCTGTGAAGAGGATAGAGTGAGGGAGGGGGGGGATGCGGGAAATGAAGCGCCGCGAGGGTTGAATCCTGAAGCAGAAGCTTGGGAAGAACATCGAGCAATGACTGTGGCTGTGACAATGGTTCTGGCAGTGACTGTTGTGCGAATGCATGGGTTAGTAAAGTCAACCCACATTATGAGGAAGCTAAACAGTATCGTATGCAACAGAAAGATCAAGAAAGTTACACTACGACCTGTATCGCATTGAATACAATAAATTGAAGGTAATAAGATAAGGTGTCATACAGTTGTATAAAGGGGCAGTACGTCCAATACTGTTATATGGATGCAGGGTATGGGGGAACATAATAGTCAAACAGAAGTATGAGCGACAACTTCGGCAAGTGCAACGACAGTGTTGCCGGAGGATGACAGGGGAATATTCCACAGTGTTAAATATATATATATATATATATATATATATATATATATATATATATATATATATATATATATATATATATANCAGAAAAATGAAGCAATAGAAATTAATGAAGAGGCAATGCACAAAAAAGAGAAAGAGCTGTCGAAAATATTATTGTATGAACTTTTAAATGGATGGAAAACTCGTTGGGAACAAAGTCAAAAGGGAAGAGAAACATATCGTTACATAAAAAAATTAATATAAGTCACAAAAAAATAGAAAGTGGTACAGAATCAATCCATATCTTACGAAATTCTGGATTGGCCACGGTAATTTTAAGGCATATTTAAAAACGCATAGGGAAAATTAAAGAAGGACAATGCGAATGTGAGGGAGAAGAAGGAACGCCTAAACATATAATGTGGAATTGTAACCTACATGCAAAAGAAAGATCGCTCAAAGGAAAAGGACTTTAACGTACAGAAAATTACGAAAAATTAATACAACCAAAAGAGGATTTCGAAGAACATTTGGAATTGATAACACAATTAGGTCAAATACTAGACAGCATCAATAAGGAATAAAAGAAGGAATGAGAAATAGAAGGAACAATATAAATAGTAGAGATGCGCCTGCCTCCTCAGGGCGGGGACGGAAACGTGTTTTATACATGTCCATGTCCCCAGTCCCCCCTAACGCGAATCAAAAAATGTATGATATAGATTTTGTACAAACAAACTTGAATTTTGTACAAGTCGCGGTCATTAGTTATTAATTATTGAGAAGGAGGGACTGGGGAAATATTTTGCTGGGGAAGTTCCCTGTCCTTTTCATGTTTTCATGCATAAAGTCTACGACAAATAATGAATTCGTGCAATGCGTCACTTAGCTTACAATACATCGTTTTCAAGGACACTGGTAATCGAATGAAAACACGTTTCTTTTGTTTCGTCAGTAGAAATCCATATATCAACCGTAAAACTCACTTTCAGAAGTATTTCAGTTTAAATGACAAAGATTACACTATTCGTCTCTGACCCGTACTATACTTATTTAAATACGCTTGTTTAATGACAGTTGAATCAGTTCAAGTTGGCAGAGTTATATTATAAGTAAATATCAATTTCTACCATGATTAAACATTTTCAAAACAGTCAAAACTGTGGTTACTCAGTCAACAAGGAACCACAGCGAAGAGATTTTTGCAAGTCCTCACATCTGAAGCTACTTAATTATTTGTTGGTAAGGAGCTGTACATGAAAATAGAAGCAATTAATCAAATTAGCAAATTATTTCGTCAAACTTTCACATCAAATATATCAACGTTTGAAAAATAATTTAACAACAGTTGCTTGTAAAAGTGAAAAATGAATACTCAATTACGTATTGTAGTATCATTTTCATTTATCCATGTATTCTTTTTTTTTCTTGTTAGATTTAAGTTTGTAGAATTAAAGTATGGCGCATCAATATTAATTTGTATCAGTATTATTTAGAGATGTTGTATTTAGCATTTCTCATTCAAAGGTTAATATATTATTGGTAATAATGAGAATAAGCATTATTCCTATTCTCTTATTGATTCTATTTTTATGTCCCTTTTCCTGTTATCTGTTACAGAGTCGGATTTACAACCCGACATTCACATGGGCATTGTCCCTGTGAATTACTGTTCGTGTTAGGTTTGGCAGCATAACCAGAGTCATAAAAACGTCTACCTTCTAACAGCACAAACATAAACGATTTTCGAACATTCCTAAAAAAAACCACTCATATTAAATATCATTGTAATAAAATAAATCTGCACAGTCATAATACTAACATGTGTTCTCAAGGGAGGATAAGTTGACGATCATAAGTCATACCCAAACTGTCAAAATGTTGTGTGATTCAAACTATTTGTGTTAAATAATAGTCTCAATTAATTAATCTATATTTAGTGAACAATTTTCTTATTATAAAATTAGAAGTTTGGTTACATCACGTGGTAAACTCTTATAAAAATTACCAACATTGTCTCACGTTTCATTAAATTTTTGTATTGAAATGTTATTTCATTTTAGATCAAAATCAGTTGACAAAATCGTACTGATAAACAATCTTGAATGTTTATAAAATGTGGATAATTATTCGGCAAACGAAAGTTGTATTTTTTATAGGCAAACAAATTCGCTGAATTTATCGAATGTAGTTAAAATTATTTAATTTCGTGAAGCATTCATTTTACAGGAAACGATTTTAAAATACCCACCCTACATGTTTGAAGTAAAGGTAAACTGCTCTCTTTGAGTTTCAGCCTAGTGGGGATTGAATCCATGCTCTCTGATTCTTTAGCACGTTGAGAGTAAAAAGCTTGGATTCACTCGTTGTTCTATTAAGGGTCTCACCCGCACGAACACATCCCACCAAACGACTAAATGGTTTGTAATACCCCACAATATCCAATTAATATTTGAAAAATATTATCCCAAAATGATAATTACAAGACAGAATTATTTCTTCCGAATATCCCCAAAATTTACAATTCAGAATAAACAGGGTCCATTCATCTACCAACCCATTAATGTGCGAGATATTCCCATAAGAGAAATACATCTTTCAAGTATTTGTGAGGAATACACATGGTTCGCATGATCTCGTATTTCACAAAGCAGAGATTCTGCACACACTCCAGAAGGTTTCTGAATTTACTTACAGTTCACGTTTCTCTTTCTTGGTCCTCCCAGAATTCCTTGATTGCCGCTCGTGACTACTCGTTGACGCATTTAAATCACGTCTCATGGTCACCGCTCTCTTGTCCCCCCACAACCGAATGTTACGTGTTCGACGCTAGCCTCTATTACGCATCTGCAGCTGTCACTTCCTGAAACCTGCTGATGATTTCGGTGACGCGCACATCTCTCGATTTCAATATTCTGATCGGAGAAATGGTGATAATGAAGTGAACATTCACAAATTAGAAATAACGATAGAACAGTCTCACCACTACCTTTTTCTACCAGCGTCATGCCTGACTCTATTATCACCACCTCGGAACGGTCACCGTGGCGGCGGCGGCGGTAGCAATCTGCTACCCGATTGGTGAACAGTGCTCTCGCCGCGTGCGCTCTCTTTACGCAGCTTCTACATTTTTACTAGCGCAAGTTCATAAATTAAATATTAACATTATAATTTTTCTCTACTTAATTGATTACATCTAATACAAATATACATATCACCACGTATCTCTATAATGACTACGTTGGAGATTCGAAAACAAAAAACAAAGTTATGGTGCATTATAATTGTTAAATAAATTATGAATAAAGTAACCAATAAACTGAGTCGTTCTGGGGTTAATTTCTTATCGTATTCTTTACATAAGAGTGACCGTGTATCACCTATTATTCCTATTGTTGTTGTAAATTCCTCGATAACTCTAAATTTCCCACATATTCTCAATATCAATTTATTTTCACTCTCAATATAATTTTGCCCTTTCTGGTACATAAAATTCCCACAATTTTAAATATTATAAATGTGTCCATCCAAAGAAAACCTGGGGACAAAACATAAAGCCACCAACTCGCTAAGGAAAACCAGAGAAAAACCCGGGCCTGAATGATTGCACTGAAATTTTTCCACAGATTGCAACGAAAATTTTTGGTACGGATCTGAGTGAATTTCTGTAATCTTTGGGTCGGACCAAACCAACTGAATAAGTAAATCAGAACTTCCGTGAGAAAAATAATTTTATACGTAAATTTTATGGTTTGCCTGTTTATGATGTTGATTTATTTCGAGAATCGAAGTTCATGATGTAGATATGTGGACATATTTGAAATTTTTAAGTCATCGTTATAATTGTTTAAAGAAAAATAGAGTGATTTTAGCATAAATTTTCTATAAAACAGGTCTGAAAAATTTTGAAACTTCATCTGGGGTTTAAAACGGTTGCCACCACTACTGATTCTTCTTGTATTGGATACGATGGTAAATGAATATATCAGTGTAAAGAAACGGGACATTTTTATCAAAATGGTGGAATGATTTTGTAGAAAAGGTACAACATCTTTACTGATAATTTAATTTATTTCGTATTTTAATTTCTTACACCTGAATATCCACATAAAAATCATATAGAGTAACAGTTGGTGTATTATTCAAAGCACATTTAAAACATTTTTAATTAAAATTGGTGATGACGTATGAGTTTCTCGCTAATTTCATTCTCCTCGATTTTATCCCCACGACAGTAAAGGACAGTAACCGCACATACATGATAGCTAACCGTTCCCACCCACCTCGGGGAAAACGTGTTCTACAATCTTGTCAAATACGTTCTGACGAAACTTAATGAAGCTAATTCTCGTGGAACCATTGCCTTGGTAGTTCGCAACTGGTGCTCAGTTCCTAATGGCACAAGGTTGCAAGTATTTGCTTTGCTTCAATTTCCATCCTAATATCTCTACCGTAATGATACACGCGAAATTCATCAATTATTTTCTCTTCCAAGATCAGTATATACCTCCCCACTTTTTTGAAATCGATCTCTGAGTGTTGTTTTGTTTTGAAATAAAAGATATATTGTTAGATAGTGTTCCTATGGATTTACTAAGAAGGAAAATTATATATGAATTATTCGAAATTTTTGTGGGGTTTTAGAGCTCGTCAAGGTCATTAGAGCCCTTGCAGATGGGGAAAAATGCAGTTTCGCACCGTAGAGAACAGTCATAGTGACTCTTCCCCACGTGTGGGACTCGCCGAATATCTCGACCATACCGACTAAAAGAACCCTCCTGAATTCAACAAATATGTAAATACAAAGATGAGAGAAAAGAAAAAGAAACAGTTGCCAAAATACATTACATCCAAAATGAAAAAAAATTATAATTTTCAAAGAACGGAAAGAAAGGATAAAAGGAAAGACGAAAGGGAAGAGGAAAGAAGAATGCAAATTAAAACCCTCCCAAGAACTTGTGGGAGGAGACCCGATCTACTTATAAAATTCAATTGCTTATTAACATCATCCGTTTCATTTCCGCGAATTGTTGGTAAATCTGCAGCCAGTCCAATTTGTCTCCGTATTCTGGTGTATTTTCTNTAAATCTGCAGCCAGTCCAATTTGTCTCCGTATTCTGGTGTATTTTCTACAATCAGTTAGTAGGTGACGCACTGTCAGAGAAGAGCTACACTCCTCACAAACGGGTTCATCAAGTAGTAAGAGATACCGATGAGTGAGAGGACAATGTCCTATGCGAAGGCGGGAAGCAAGACCTCGCGCCTGACTGACCCACAGAAACTGCTCCATGACTTAACAGAGGATTTGATAAGTCGGAGCTTATTCCCTTGAACAGCTATCCACTCATTGTTCCATTCACTCAGAATCTTTTTCTTGATGGAATTTAGGAGATCCCATTTTGGAATCGTAAAGAAATCCACGCGATTCTTGAGGCATGCGCGGAAACGTCTGCTTCCTCTGATTCCTCTGTCCGGGAATCCAGCAAAACATTACGTTCTTTCCGTAACTTTGGAGCGAGAGAAGCACACCTTGGATGTTCTGGATACTGAATCAGTTGGATACATATCCTGGATTGCTTGAAGGGCACTTTGAGAATCAGAGCAAATCAGGAAATTTGATCCATGGGAGCACTTTGTCATTCGCTGTGCTCTCAATATGGCGTAGCACTCAGCGGTGTAAACGCTGCACAGGTCGCCAAGTTGGTAGCCACAGGTCTTACGGGGGAAAACCACAGAGCAGTCGACATCATCGACATGCTTCGACCCGTCTGTAAACATAGGAATATAGATCCAGTGTTTGTTGAGGATTATACCCTCAACATCGCAGCTGAAGTGTTCTTGTCATGATGCAGAAGATCGAAATTAATTAATTTTTTGTAAAATGAAGAATTGAAGATGATATGAATTGTGGTGGCGAAACGGAAATTGCAATTAAAAGGAGGAACAGTAAGAGCAACAAGAAAAATCAAGATGGAACAAATACTAGTTTAAGACTTGCAAAGATAAACGGCATTAGATGTAAACGTGACATTAAATCCTAAAAAAAAAATCTTTTGAAACACCTAAAAAAATTATTTATATCTTTATATTGGCTAAATATTATAGAGCTGAAAAATGATTTCTCTACCATCAAGAGTAAGCAGGTTTGAAAAACCAGAAAAAAGCAACCCTATCCAAGAATATTATTTTCAGGAAACAATAAGTATTATACGAATTCAACATATCTTCTGACTTCTCACAATTCCATAAGGACCCCAACAGTCGTGCTTTAAGTTGCCACGCACTGCCTACTCCTCACCCTCACAGTCTCTCCCCTCCGGAAGGTGACACCTGCCACCCACCCACCCCTATTCTACGTTGACGCCAGCAGGCATTCTACTTCGCACACCCCACAGGGACAGACGGGGATGACGTCGAGTGACGAGCGATGACGTCGGACGGAGGTCCTCTCGAGACCCAACAGAAATGTTCGTCTGCGTGAAGCTGGAGGGGGGGAGCATCTGCTGAGGTAAGAAATTTTGAACGACTCCACGCACCACCTGTCTCGAAAGAGAGGGAAAATGATGAGAGCACTGAATTGATCAAAACGAGAAAAGTTTATTTTTCATACGATAATGAATAGATGCGCTTTCCTAAGAATTTCGTCACTGACGGTGAAAATCTAAAAAATTAGATTGTAAAAAAATGAAGTGTGATATTAATTTAACACACGAAACGAGGTTGCAAGCTTAATTTAAAGTCATGTAATATAAATAGTTTTTACATTTGCGTTTTTTGTTGATATTTTGTGCAATTCTTACTCCATAATATTCTTATATATGCGAATTAATCTTCAATCGATATATTAATGTTTCGGATAACGTTCCTTACATTCATTGATCTACAATATCAAAATAATAGTTTCACACTAAACAGAAAAATATTCGTAATGAAGATATAAGTCACTAATATAGAGTGTAAGAGAAAGCCAATTTCTGTGCACTGGCTTTAAGAAGTCTCCTGCAGAATTTATTTTATATGATACTACACGATTTAAAACATATTGTATTTGCATGACATGTGTATTTCTATTTTCGGTAAAGAAGTTTATCTACTATATAATTATTTTTAAATAATAATAATAAATCAATGCAGAAGCGAAATAAAAAAAAAGAATTAAAACGAGACAGAGAGTAATAAAAAACAAGTCAAATGCACCAAACGGTCTTCATCTATAGAGACTTTCTGAGAATACTGAAATATGTCTGATTGATACATATATATTTAGAATATAAATAACAGATATTTAGAATTAATATAAACGTTCAGAGAAGCATAGTGAAATACATATTTTATCGTACGCGTTATTTTTTTCTTCATCTCTATTTTATGGATGGATAAATGTAAGTTATCTTTATCTGATGGTCTAAATAAAATATTGGATCAAACCATCTATACGTCGGATGTTCTTATAAATTTCCATAATTCTAAAATCATATGAATGTCTGTGACGGGGAATTTATTTTACTGGCACAAAACAAGATATGACACTTATATCTAAGCCTTACCCGGATTCGAACTGACTATATTTTATTCGCCTTCTCTGCTCTTCCATGTTTCTCTTAACCTTATAGAACCCATTAATCATAAGGAAACTATATTACTGTCTGTTAATTCATATATTTGAAAAATAACTTTTTCACCATCTGCGATGGCATTGTGAGAGTACCTCTGAGCAAAATTCGGCAAATGTCTGTGAGAACAAATAAATGTTTGGAAACATGTTGATGCCAGTGAAGCTGGTGAAAGAACCCTTCTTTAAATGAACAACTGGAAGATGTATTATAACTATTAAAAAAAAAAATATTACAAGTTAGATCAAGTGTTGGTAACTCGCGCAAAGTAGAACCTGAATGCGTAATGGAGACGTAAGCAGATTTGTTCTCTTAGAAACCCATAACCCTCGTCCTACTGAACTATAAGCGCTCATATTCTACACACATTCTGTCAGTCGTGGCGCACTAATGCGCATGATTAAAATAAATGATACTTGTTAAGGTGAAAGGTCATCAGAGGACGTTATTGCAAACTAATAAGTTGGCACGAACTAGATAGATTTGAACAGAACACGGACAAAACATAGTGATAATTTATCAAATTCTTAAAGCGTAAAATTAATCACCAATGAGTCACAAGAAATGGGATAAATAGATAATTTTTTCAGATATATAAAGAACGAATATTACGGAGAATAAATTTGAAATTTGCATCTGTACATCTGAGTTTCACGTTGCGAGACTAGTGTTTCCGAACACAACTAATACAGAGATTTATTATATCCCATAGCAACGATATACGTTAAATAACCAGCCAGTCAGGTGTTATTAATGCGGATAAGAAAAGTAAAATGCTTTTGTATTGTTTAGTCAGATTTTCTGTTAGGATTCTCTATTTCTGTACACTGATTTTGTATACAATCAAAACAAATAGTATTTTGCTTTCAGAAATTTTCTTTGGCACTACCACAAACTCGCTAGTTTTATTACGTAGTGGACAAAGTTGCAGAGACCACGAAAAGAAAAATATTGTGGACCCCTTCCTGCTATTCAATTTCAGAATCCTTAATCGCGATTAAGATCTTTGATTGCAAATTCATTCGCGTGCTCCTTCTCTTGGCATCAATGCTGAATGTTGAATGGATAGACAGCATGTAAAAACGTCTTAAACATCCACACTTATTTTTGCAGTTATAAATACAATATGCCACTGCTTTGCAGAATACTGGAGCTTTGAATTTGATACTTAGTTGACAATCTGAGGACTTCTCAAATACATTAACTAATTCAGTATAAAATTATTTAATGAGACAATTTACTAAGGATATTTTCTTTTAAATAATGGTAATTAATGTTTTGTCCTAACTAGGTAGACCACTTATTAACTTTTAATATTGTTGCAATACGAAATTGAAGACCACAGTTGTAGC
This sequence comes from Laupala kohalensis, assembly GCA_002313205.1. Taxonomy (NCBI): domain Eukaryota; kingdom Metazoa; phylum Arthropoda; class Insecta; order Orthoptera; family Trigonidiidae; genus Laupala; species Laupala kohalensis. The sequence goes on from NNCF01127369.1 coordinate 35,360, forward strand.
GTGAAAAAATTGTTGAATAAAACATCTCGTGTCAGGCCATGGATACGCATTGGGACAACATAGTCATGTACTTTCACGAAAATGTTCCAAATGTCATTACGAATTCGAGCACTTTAACAGTTCATACGACATTCATGAACCCTTTTTGTATGCTCAGCGCAGACCATTTGCACAATGACCAGCTGCGTATTTTCACAATTATGAGAATTTATAGTCCATTTGTTCTATCCACATGGCATGATCCGATGCATGACCTACATATCTTCAAAAATGTGTAGGCATAATTTATAATAATCTTTCTTGACCAAATTTATCTTGTTTACGTTATCGGTTTAGTTTGGAACACAAAGATAAAAGATTACACACACACACACATATATATAT
>NNCF01127369.1:35754-51473 GCA_002313205.1 Laupala kohalensis
TATACTAAACACTGACCGGATATAAAGTAGTATGTTATTCGAAGAATTAAACAGAAAAAGGGTATTTATTCTCAAAAGGCGCAATTTAATTTCAAGTTTAGTTCATAATCCTCGGAGATATAGATTAGAGAATGACATGAAAACAATTATATGTTATGTTGTTCATTTTGTATTGTGAATCGTCCGCAGTTATCCCTTGTTCTTACAACTAAATAACTTTTCAGTTTTGTAAAAGTTCAAAAATCCAATTCACAACAAACTCACTAATATTTTCAAGTAGAAAATTAAAGTTAATTTAATCCGTCAAATGACATACTTTTAAATATAATTTAAGCACTGAATTAGAATAACCAATACAGATAAAATTGATCTAATGGCAATTATTCTATGAGCCTTAATCAATAAAATATTTTTAATTGATCAATGAAAATGTTTATTCATTCAAGACATAGTTATCTTATTTTTTTAAGTATCTTTGGAAGAATCCATAGATATCTATATATTTTCTTTCAATCTTATAACTAAAACTCAGTACCACCAGTAATTATCTACATAATTCTTGTTGAAATATTATAACAAGTACAATAGAAAAGTGTATAGAAATGTAGAAATATTCTATGGAGTTATATGTTTTTATTTACTGAGCTACTATGTATCCACACGACCAAATATCCCTTGAGCCACGAAGCAGTTGACAAAAACAAAAAAGTTTAACTTTTCATTTTATCTTCATAACATTTCACATTATTTCTAACTTAAGAGAAACTCGCCTCTGTGTTAAGACTTTCGGGGTATGTGTTTTAATTTACATTACCTTAATATTATTCTCTTAACCTAAGTGCACTTTCTTTCGATTACTTCTCCCTCCCTCCCACCCTCCAGCACATGAAGGTATAAGAGCGCACAGACCAGTGAAGTTGTACTAAGGCTTTTCCAAACGCAGATTCGCAATGCTTAGCAAAGGTACCAGTGCCACACTCACCCTATTTACTAGCAGTGTCTCACAGCGTGTGTTCTAAGTGGATTCGGGACCTTCGTTGAAAGCCTTCGGATTCGAGTAAGCCCTCTTTGTAACGGGGGACGGTCGCTCCGTGAAGTAGAAAATGCATGGAGTTGCTACTACGTATTCGCTGATCGCTGCTGCATCGGAAGACAGTAGGTACTCTTCGAAATAATCCTCTTTGGCGTCGTAGGGTGGTTTTTGAATATTTATTGTGTTCTACTATTGAACCTATTTTTACGATCGTTTCATGCGATCGTTTCAGTCAAAAAATAAATAACATGAAATAGTCCATCAATATAATGTAGTAGCACATCCCATCTTAAATATCAAATCAAAAGAAAGTGAACTCTTTAATTAATTTTCTTGTTCTTCTCAGACCTTCAGCCACTATCCCTTTCGCTCCATCGTGAGACGAAGCAAGGCGAAATGCAGTAGCACTGACGCCGTTGGCGGTTTCTGGGAAGCAGCGCTGATTGGATTGCAGAGCGGTCATCGTCCGACTGCTTCCTTCTACAGCCAAAGGGGTTCGTGATGGGGAACAGAGGACCTCGGTAGACCGCAGAGAGGATCAGAGGACTATTGCATGCGAAGAGGTGTGTGTGTTGTTCGGAAGTTGAGAACTGATTACACTCACTGGCACATACGTAGCGCAATTGAAGATCAGGTATATCATGAGAAGAGAATATTGTATGATTACATATGGTGCCGGTGTATCTTACACTTTAATATATAAATATTCCAGAAAAATTAAGACCTTACCGCAAGGAGTACATTACACAAATGAGGTATCGTTCTGTACAGCAATAAAACATGTGTTGACGAATATGTTTCCTCTTATTTCATCTTCCTTTTTTAAGTTTCTGAGGTAAAAGCATTTTTTTAAAATACATTAAGAACGGAAGCTACTTGAATCTTTTATTTGAAATGGTTGTTACATAACTACTTGAGTCACAACAATTCAAAGCTCAGACCCGTGTATTGTATACTATTCATAACTATTTCAAATGACTTTGTAAATGTTAAATATGAAACCGAGTTAAACTTGCCTACTACTAGCAGATTTCTACGAAAGTCGTGCCAACCATATTATTCAGGTCAACAAAGACGTTTTGCAGAGTGAACGTTCATGTACAGGACAGTAGTTACACTCAACTTTCTGGTTTAATTATCTAAGCTAGTTTATGACAACATAATATGGAATAGCAAAACTTACGAACGAACTAGATGATGGTTGGTAGACGATATAAAATGGATTAGAATGTGGTCGTATGAAGAAGAAATATATAAGAAAATTGTTCAATTACTTAAAATACAGAACATGTTTATGATTGGCATAGACATAAAATAATTCTTTTGATTTCAATGAAACTTAACGAAAGTTAACATACATGAAGTTAACATTTGAAGACGTTCAAGAACAATAATTTATTTTGAACGAAAATAAAATTATGAAAAGAAAATATTGAAGAAAATTACTTTGAACGAAATCTACTATGTCTACGTTAAAGTAATATTTCATTATCTGATAATGAATAAAACACAAAATACAGTTTATATCCATGAAGCTGCCCCCATCACACTACGTCAGCAACACGTCAGATAAACGTTAAGGCAACAAATTACCTTTTGTTTCGTGATTCAAGCCACACCATGTCTTTGTTAGCAGATGTTGACATTAAAGACATTAAAGCAAACAATGAGACGTCGCTTTTCCTATTGAAGAGAGGAAGTTCTGTGATGGAAACTACTCACAATATTCGAGTCCGCATAAACAACTCAGTCAGCAACACCTGAACCTAATTAACTAGAAACTGTTGGTGTGATTCTATGGAAACCTGTAGAGAAAATAAACAGCACACGGCCAGGTGTTCTTACCGCATGTACACATAAATCGAATTCATGTCTTATCTTTGATAAGGACGTCGTGTATGAATATTATCAGTCATTTACAATGTAATTCAACAAGAAAACTGATAAAGAATCAAAATATGTTTCAACGAGTTACTTTTGAAATAAACTAAAAATGTTGGGCCATTTTGTTAACCTTCTATTATGTTAAATATATCATAATTTTATAATTCTACCACTTTTTATTATTATTTATAATATTTTGTTCACTCGTTAAAAATACTCTTTACAAATGAGAAAGAAAATCCTATCAATCATACATCTTATTTCTCTTTAATAACAACAACGTTATACGCTTTTTACAGCTGTTCATTTTAAATTCGTTTTTACAATATATTTTGGTTTCAACTACTCATATTTAATGCATTAAAAATATTATATCATCTAAGATGGAATGAAATCGTTAAGGTAGAGGTTTACGAAACTAAAGAAGATTTAAATAAAATTTTTGTTAATGCTATTTTTCTTACTTGATATCATTACCTCGTGAAAATTATTGCGAACTTTCTATTGGATGTCATGAAGGAAAGTGAAGCATCTTGAAAGCAATTCTTGAAAATTCTTGAAATGCGTGAAGAGAGATCATTTTTATCTTTTCAGATTTCATTTATTCTCCACAGAAATTATAAACTTAACGAAAATGTACATTATTATTGAATACGTTCTGCGCAAAAGTTAAAGATTCTATCATCGAATCTATTATCATCCACATATATAACGGCAGAAAAAATACAAACATTAAACATTAACATCTGATTTGCAGTTATATTTGCATTTCCAAAGTTTCAATCTGACATAAAATTTAGGCAGCACTCAACAACTTTTTTAAAATTTCACAAAAAGCAATTGGTGTCAAATAAACGCTCAACTTCTAACAAGGCATATTAGTATGAAATTAATTACTTTGAAATTAAAATGATTTACTATTTTAACAAAAAGACATCGAAAATTTGATACCATAAATATAGTCTTGGCATGTAAAAGAATAACAATAATTCATAATTATGAGATTTCTGGGAAATTAAGGAAGAAATTTTTGACTCTACATTAACCGTTCATGATGAGTCAAGCTCTTAAATCAAACACAATCTTGTACTATTATGAAGATATGAAAGGTATACGGCAAGAAACACTGAAAAGCTCACATAATGATTTTAGTGTCACCACACAAAAATAAAATATTAAGTTGTAACACACTACAAAATTTCAACAACTATAACGCCACAAATAAAATCAATTGACATATCAATGATGTACACGTTTTTATGTTTATCACGCCCATTTACCAAATACGCGTAATATAAATATAACAAAACCACTAGCTACGTTTACAGGGAAAAACGAAATAAATTGACTATATTTTAGTACACGAAGAACTGCAAGGGAAGGTTTTAAAAATTTTAAATTTTATGAGAAATGCTTAATTTACTTTTGTTGAAATGATAACAATAAATTTACGTGTTTATTGAGAATTCCCAACGAGATTTCTCAAGTGAATTAATGGAAATAAGTGGAACGTCTTGAAGACATAAACATCTTCCTGAAACTCCGTGTTTGTTAGGTATTTATAATCTCATGTTATAAAAATTGTTTTATTCAAGTCTTATCTGAGACAAAGCAATATTACTTTAAAAAAGATAAACAAGAAATTGGGTTTTCAGATGTTTCCTATATTTATTTATATTCTTTTTTTATAATTAAAGTTTATTTACATAAACATTGCAGCACTTACAAGTTAGTGACTGATTGGAATGTATTAGGACCTACCAGTTAAGCGAGCATAGAAAATAATTGTAGTATGTATGGATTAATTTATCTATTATTTTGATGTCCACTAAAGATTTTTTCGTAGATTTAAAATTATTTATAATATTAAAGACAAAATGTTTCGTCGAGAGATTTGTAACTTCATCAGATGTTTCTCTATAATTTACTTTCCAATGTCACTCAACTCAATAAATGTTTCGCATTTGCATGAGAAATCTTACGGTACGTATGAAATGGAAAGAAAGTCTATTTTTTATATTTTTAGTAAATATCACACACACATATTTTAAGATAATGGCAAATAATTATATTCATGGTCAATTATAGTCCTCGAAATCTCAGTTTACAATATTAACCTTCTTGATGTCCCCGGAGTTTGCCGTCCACCTATCATGTCTAGTATGCGCATACCGAACGTTAACTCTGCACGCAAATCAGACCAGACTTCTCTCTGCAATCTCCGGACAGAACATGAACTGCACACAACTGCGATGACCTATACCTCCCACGCTAATCGAGAGCGCCATCTAATGGCGAGTTCATCCTCTTGGTATCTTGCGGTCCGTGAACGCGATGGCTGCGACGCAAGCATTTAGCCATGGCTATGCATGCCACTCAGTCGCGAGCATCTGGATACGAGATCTGCGAAAGGGCTGTAGAGAAAGGCCATTGTGAGTGAATACAACGCCAATACGCGCAGCAACGAAATACATCGAGCTGTTTCGTCTGATGCATCCCCCCCCCCTTAATGGGCAACACCATTATGCAATCCGCGAAACACTACTGCGTTAAGTTAAATTGTTGCATCAATACAAGTACGGGAAGGAAAAATACAATGTTGGAATAACTCTTCGCATCCTTATTGCTAACTAGACAATATATTTTCATAAAATTATGTTAAAAATGATGAATGGATACTAGCACATATCAGGCATCAAAGTGATTTGCGCATCGCCAAGCAAGGAACCAAGCGAAATGTGTTAACTGATATTGAACCCACAAGTTTCCAGTGAGAAAAGATGAATTAATAAACCTATTATATACAGTAAAAACGGTGTTTTGTCAGATATTACATAAATGATACATTGAACTCCTATTATTTCATCCTTGTTTATAATACTACGCAAACAGTTTTAAGTGTTTAAAATTGTGTACAATTATTTCTTATATACACGTTTTATAACTCAAAGANGTGTTTAAAATTGTGTACAATTATTTCTTATATACACGTTTTATAACTCAAAGACCTTCATTTAATAATGTAATATTTCTCCGGAAACAAGCGAGAGAAACCCATTAATGTAACATTAATTATAATAAAATTTTCAACAATTACAATAACATCAAGATATATTTCTTCATTTCTCAAAATGCAGTATAATAATGAGCACTTTTATACCAATACTTGGGCAAACAAACATTAAAGATAATTATCAAAACGATTTTTGAGATTTTGCCAATTTTTTATCAATGATATATCTCAAGTTTACGTTAAATTCTGTGTGTATTTTAAAATGAAATAAAATTTATACCGAAATACAGAAAAAAATAACAAGAGTAACTACCTCTCAAGCGCAGACGTGGTCTCTGTTGCCTCATAAATGAGCGAATGTATTTCGTTTAAAAATTCAATATTTCCTACCATAGTGATGCTAGTGTAGCCAGTGAGATTCCGTTTTCAGAGTGCGTCGTGTAATATCGCTGAATTAGCTCATGTCCCGGAGAGCAGAGCGTATATTCCGGCGTCCGCAGGGAGAATCCAAGATCTCACGCGGTGTGACATAGCACTACATCCTCCTCACTCATACGTAGCTTACCGTAGCTAGACTCCGAAACTTTGTGATGCGCCACATCCCCCTTCCCTTCGTTTCGGAAACTCATCTCATCATAGTTCCCAAGGTGAACATACTAAATTAGCTCTCTCTCCTACCAAGGATATCTTCGCCCTCACGTTTACTCCATCACGTAGTTGCTTATTCCACTACTTCTGTGTTTTACTTTTGCACCTTCTTTAGCATTTATAACTTATTTTATATAGCACGTTTTACTTATTTTCTCACATAAAAATTAATGAAACTTTCTTGTGTTGCCAAGGTAACATGTTTATTACTGTCAAAATCGTGTTCTGAGGATGATAAATCTGTTACCATGGCAAAACAAGGAAGTTTCATTCACTTAATGGTAACAACACCTCATCCTTTTTTTCTGACGTATTCATCTGCTTTCTTTCAGCTCCTGATCTCTCTCAAATCACTTTTCATGCTTTGCAATGAATTTTATCTTTTTCGCCCCTTTCATATATCAATATCAATATTTGTTTCCATTTATCAAATCATAAATATCAGTTAATTCCTACCATCAATCTTTATTTTTTTCCAACTTCGTTTATTATCCTTTGATTTCTGCCCCATTCCTCTTTAACCCCCTTTGCATGAACGTTCTTTCAATCTTTTTATCGTTTTCATGATATAATCCTCCTTTTTCCAAATTTTGCATCTATCCCTAAACAAACAATGTTTAGTTCTCCTACATATTGAGTTATTACTACTAATTATTTCAATGTACCACTATCGTTCTGGATAATTTGAAATCCCTAAAAATTATATACCTCATCTTTTCACCGTTACATAATTCTTCTTTTATCCCTAACCCTCGCGCATCCCCTTCCCCATTGCCTTATTACCTCTTCATCCGTTCCAGTCTTCCTGTCCTTCAGCGGTCCGCGTGTCCATAGAAACGTGGTAACAAGGAACTTATCGGAAGCACCGCGCAACGTAGCCGGCGATCGTGAATTGATGGTAAAGCGCGAGGGACGTGGCCCAGCCCGGAACTAGTCAGCGGGTCAGATTGTTCATGAAGCCCTCGTGGAGATAGATAAGATCGAAGGCAGAGCGCGTGCGCCGATGGTGCGTGATTGATGGATGTGTCAATGAAGGCAAGTACAATATGTTCAAGGAGTAGATGAAAATTTGGAAGCGATATTGTCAGTTCATTAAGTCAAACTGTCATATTCTGTATTTATCTGTTGATTAGTACATTATAATTATTATTATCTTTAAGACATATTTCAGCATTTTAATAAAAATTATTTTTATTTCTAAAGAAGCTATAAACAGTGTCTCTTTAAGTGGAGATATCAAAATATCTAAAATAATAAGCATTGTAGAAAAAAAATCAAATTCAAGTTAATGCTTTAAAGGGACTCATTCATTCGTGCTGTAACTAGACTTTGAGATGGGGAAGGAGGGTTTTTGATTTGTAGATTTGATTTTACGAGGAAAAATACTTTAAAATGAAACCCTTTTCCAATAGATGTTTCTGTAGTCGTTAAAATACTTTCAGGAAATCTCGAGAAATATACATTATGTCTAAAAAAGTAAAATACGGGTTCAATATTTTAAGAAAGTTTCGAATACAACCAGGTTGGTTCCTCTTCTCAACTTCTGGGAGTGGAGGGAGTAATTTTAACAATTTGGAAACGTGGTGAAGTATACATTCGATCCATTCTAACTGGTAAACTATTTGTCCGACACAAAGCACGTACGATGGGTTATAGGAAATTTTGTCTCGTTTTTTCATCTGTAATCAAAAATTCTTCTTTGAAACATGCGTGTTTTGTAAAATAAGTGGTCACACAAAAGTAACAGAAATAAACTCGCATAATTCCAAGGGCCGTAATTTTCTTTTTAAAAAATATGAAAATTATGTTACTAAAGGCAAGAGTATATTTATTAAATAATATATATGAATATTTTTAAAATTATATCGTGAAAATATAAAGTGAAAGACTTATTTTCTTTCTACTTTTGTTTCTAAGCAATTAGTTTGAAAGGTGTAAAATGGAACGTGAGATAATTAAAAATATTTTCTCTAACTCTCGCTACTATTTTATTAAGGAAAATAAAGTTCTATGTGTGTTACATAGCGCAGTGTATACAGAGTTTTTTTCAGTAAAGAAGCGTATTAATTTGTAAATCTTGTTTTTCATTTCCGACAACAACTTCATCCTCCGACCGCAAGTGTGGGGAAATGTGTTTTACGAACTTTCCCAGCGAAATAATTTGTACTCTCGCGTCTGAGTGCGTATTTTAAAATTGCCAGCAAGAAAAAGTCTGAAACTTTGTGATGGATCTACATCCATGTGATAAAAAATACAAATTCCGATAGTAGAAACCCATTCGCACAATAAGGCTTATAAAACATACTTTAAGACATTATGTCACCTTAGTAACGTACAGTCTTCATTCGTAAATACGTGGGAATAGATAGAATACTATTTCATAACATTTAACATTCAAGACCTGTCCCAGAATGAATAATATATTTCAATCATAATGTTTCGTCATTGGTTTGTGACCTCGTCAGAGGACAACTAAATAGTAGTCTTTTAGTTACATGTCATGAATTAAATTATAATTTCATTTATTACCTGACGAAGTCACAAGCCAGTAACGAAACGTTGTGATTGAAAAATAATTTTTTTATGTCTGAACAAGGTCGTTAAAGTTAAAAACATAAATACGGCAGGCGAAAACAGAACAATTTTGTGATAATAAACTGGTGTTTTATCAATCCCACTGAAGATCCCTTTTTCCAAATACATGTACTTCAGAAGTACCCTGAGAATATTCATATTTCTCTGAAACAACTCGTAGATATATATTTTCAAAAACGGAAACTGCCTATTTGATCTAGAAAAATATCTGAATCCGCATTATCACCCTTCATCTTTATCATTATCATCCTTAAACATAATATTTAAGAGAATACAATCAAAGCATTTGATTTTTTAAATTCAATGTAAATGTAAATTTATATAATAATGTGTAAATTTAGTAGAAAGTACAATGAACTCACAGTACTTTTACCAGTCAAATTCTTATTTATACATTACTCCATATGTATGTAAACAAACATGCATGGTGTAAGAAGTTAAAGAATGATCGAAATGGGACTATGTGGTTGATTCTGGTTGATGTTATTAAAAGGTAAAGGTAGATGAAATGTACAGAGTAGTGAAAATTATTGTGTGTTAAAGATGTTGCATCGAATATTAAAGTACAAGCCCTGAGGAAGACAAACTTGTTCAAAACGTTGACTGTATAAAAAATGTGAGTTAAATGAAGACAACTGTACCTTCCCTCAAAAAAAATTATACCGGTTATTAACCATTTCTTGTCACTATCAATCTATTCTTGTCACTATACTCATTCAAATGCGAGGTGTAGAGAAATTTCAGGATTCATTGGTGTTTAACACAAAACACAAAAACTCTGCCAGAAGATAATCAGCCAGAAGACATTAGCTGCAAGCAGGGTCCTAGGAACAGCGTTTTCTCAAGAGTGAATGCAAAGAAGATCACTTCAATAAAAAATACACCTTTGGTTGAAGCAGAATTAATCTCATTGGAGCTTATAAAAAACAAGATTTCATTGTCGTGAAGAATTTCAATTGCCTCGCCAATAATAAGTTCAATCAAGAAATAATTCACACTATTTATAATGTGAATGTTAAATAAATGTTTCAATATGAAAAAATGAGCATAAAACAAATTATATACGATACAATACGTATTTTTTATTCTTCGTCTCGTTGCTCGTAAAAAGGCAGCCCTAAAAATATACAATAAAAAAGAAACAAATGAATACCATATTATTCGACTGTCAAGGTCGAGCTACCGCCGCGCTCTCTGACGCAAGAATTCTGAAATATTTCTTTCGAGAACTAATAACCTTCAGCCGGTCACAGGCGCGCCCTGGTGGCGTAAGTTTAAACTACCCTTTTGCGAGGGAGAAACACCTTGTATAATTTTGCTATTACCGCCACGGCCATCAGCCGGCTACTGAAGAATATTTTACTATATCTTCAAGGCGGGAACGTCAATTCTGCCCAACTGCGCAAGCGTGTGGCGCACCTGCACGCAAGAGCTGGCTGATCGATCTCAGGTGCCTTCAATCTGCCACCTGCACGATCATTTCGAAACATAATATGGGGTCGGCGGCCGGGGTTCGAAGCCCTGACCAAGAATCGACAAGAACATAGGTGGCTGGAGAAGTTAGTAAGTCAAATAATTTCCGGGATGCGAAGAGAGGACATTGTGATTTTCGGAAAATAATTAAGAGTTTACGCACTGATAATGCTTTGTCCACGACCGCAAGGTCTTGACGTTTTTGCATCGGCGAAATGTGCACTTACGGGAGCAGGAAGGAGGGTTAAGAATTCTTTCTTTCCGGTATAAACCAACCTACATAAGCTATTTGCTGGAAGTTAAAGGATGTTGAGATTGTTTTAATTGCCCTATTTTAAGTGAATCTTTATTACACAGAATTACTAAATGGTAATTACTTAGAGTGATTTTAATTGTACTCAGAAGTCCTCCTGCCTCCTGAGATTTTTCAACTATTTCATAAATGTTAATTTGTTTAGTTCTGGGGAGATTATATACACTAGTTTTTTACTCCTTTGGTAGCAAACAAACCTTTTGATATTCCGTATATATTCCTTTTGCGGTTTTGACCTGTATCGTGCGGATTAACCCGTTTTGATCTGCAAAAGTCTTAACAACCCTAACTATTTTCCATTCAAAGGGCATGGGAGAGTCTTTCAAAATAACTATGTCACTTTCTGATAGTGACTTGGATACTGTTTGGCATTTTGATCTATTTTGGAGCCATTTTGATCTATAGTCAGCAGACCAACGCTTCCACAAATAATTTAAATGGTTTTTTAAAGCCATGTATCTTTGCATTGGATTTTGACATTTTTTGTCATCTTGGGTGAAAGGTAAATTTTTTAAAGGATGACCTGTTATCAGGTGTTGTGAAGTTATAATTTCCACGTCATCATCATTTGTAGGCCGGGTGAACAACCGACTAGAATTTAGGCAGGCTTCGATTGTGGATAGCAAGGTACGTAATTCTAGCAAGGATATCACATTTTGCCCCAAGGTTCGTCTCAAATGATATTTCATAGATTTGACAGCTGCCTCGACCAGGCTGTTTCTATGCGGGCTGTATGGAGGGGAGAAAATCCACTGAGTATTTTGGTTACTCAACATTGATTCAATTTCTTCTCGATTTTCGTTCCTTAAGATGAAGCTGAGAAATTCTGAGAAATCCCTACTAGTTTTGACAAAGGTTTTAGCATTGTCAGACATAATCGTTTTAGGAAAACCGAACCGGGATGAGAACCTGGTGAGACAGGCTATGAAGTGCTTGGTAATAAGGGATTCAACTAAGTCCAAACACACTACCTTTGAAGAATGACAGACAGAAACAGATGTATAGGCCTTTACAATAGCTTTTGAGCGGAGTAAACCCATACGAACGTTTAGTGGTCCTGTGAAATCCACTGAAACATGAGAAGAAGGTGACGAGGGTGTGACCCGAGTTGTTGGTAATGCACCCATTAATTGTTGGGTTGTTTGCCTTTTTAATTTAACGCAGGTTAAACAAGCGATTTGTTATTCTTTTCACTAATTTGTTCAACGATATTATCTAATACTTGGATTTTATCGCAGAACTCAGCAGCTGTGGGCCTGCATGTAGATATCTCAAGTGATAAGCTTCTGCTATTAATTCAGACAAATGGTTATTACATGTTAATACAATAGGATGTTTTTCCTCAAATGTCAGATGAGAATTTTGTAACCTTCCCCCGACTCTTATCACACCTTGACTATCAATAAAAGGAAATAACCCTATCAATTTACTTCCCTTTGGCAGTTCCTTTTCAGACTTCAACGCCTTTATTTCACTATGAAAGATATGGAGTTGAACCTCCTTAATTATTAATTTCAGCGATTGATCCAACAGTGTGACTGATAAGGGATTTGCGTTTTTGACCTCTTTTTTTATTGCAGCTCTGCAGTTCTGAATGAATCGCAGGCAGTACGCGATAGTTCTAATGAGAAAATTAAATTTTGAAAATTTAGCTATCACTTTAATGAAGCAAGATTCATTTTCCTTTTTTTCTACGACTTTATTTACAATAGTATGAGAGGGCAGAATACTTTCTGACAAGGTTTTTAAATTTATTTTATTTGGCATAAATTGAACATGGCTGATTTACTTTCTCAGATTATCTGGACCATGTCGCCATAATCCTGAGTCGTTCAGGGCAGATACAGACATTTCACGGGTTAAAAGATCCGCTGGATTTTCACAACATTTTACATGCGACCAAACCACATCTCTAGACAAGTTTCTAATGATTTGAATTCGATGAGACACAAAGGACTCAGTTTTAGAATTATATTTTTTTATCCAGGACAATACAATGGTAATGTCAGTGTAAAGATGAATATTTTTAAACAGAATTGGCAGATTGGTTATTACTCTGTCGACGAGTTTGACAAGTAACACTGCTCCACACAACTCCAGCTTTGGGATTGTCAAATTTTGAGCGCAAGGGGCTACTCGAGTTTTAGAACACAATAAATTGCTTGTTTTAATGCTTCCAGTTTTAGAAACGACATAAATGACACAACTATACGCTTTAGGACCTGCATCAGTTTAACAATGCAAGGAGAAGTTGGTTGAACAACCATATGGAATAACACAACGAGGAAATTTCACATCGGGAATGAACTTCAACTATTCCGACAATTCTTCCCATTCTTTCTGAAGCCCTTCTTCGATAGGAACACCCCACGGTAACTTTGCCTTCCACAGCTTTTAAATGAACAATTTAAACCTTATTGTTACTGGGCTTAAAAGACCATTTGGATCGAAAATCATGCTGATAATACTCAAAAAAATTTTTCTTACCCACAGAAAGGACTTGTAAAGGTTCGAGTTTGTCACACACGCTCAATGTGTCATCTGTAGGATTCCACTTTAAACCAAGAGTTTTTAAGTGGCCTTCGGTTTTTAAAATCAACGGTGATTGCGCTAAGGTTTCTTTTGAAAAATATGACAGGAATTCTGAGCTGTTACTGGCCCATTTAGTTAGAGGAAATTTACCTTGTGCTAATATGTCCTTTATTTGTTGGGCTATCCCTACAGCTGATTTAACATCATGACTTCCGCTTAGTAAATCATCTACGTAGAAATTTCTTTTTACACTATCGCTAGCTCTCGGATATTCCGCCTTGCTTTCCTCTGCTAATTCCCATAAACATCTTACCGCATCAAACGAACTGTTTTTAAAGCCATACGTCAAGGTATTGAGAGATAGAATTTGTATTTTGCTTCCTGGGTCGTCCCGCCATAAAATCAATTGAAACATTTTGTCAGATGGTTTTATTTTAACCTGTCTGTACATTTTTTGAACGTCAGCACTGAAGGCTACTATATGTACTCTAAATTCTAATAATATATCCATTAAGTTACGTTGAATTCGCGGACCACCCATCAAAAGATCATTTATTGCATATCCCGTTGAACTGGGGGCAGAGGCATCAAAAACGACTCTCAGTGGTGTCGTAGAAGAATTTTCATTTCTCACTGCGAAATGAGGGATAAAATAATGATTTTGTTCGAATACCTCATTCCTACTCTCGTGGTATGACCTAAATTCAAATATTCATCAATGAGCGCTTTATAATCCTTTTGCAAACCTTTGTCGATATCAAATAGTTTTTCTAACATTAATAATCTCTTTTTGGCCAAATTATACGATTTTCCTAGCAACCTTGTTTCCTGATTGAAGGGTAATGCCACCTGAAAACGCCCATCAGAGTGTCTGACAGTGTTGTTTTTAAAATGTAGCTCTGCTGGGTCAACCGATGACTTCTCATCGTTCTCATTGAAGCCTTCTAATTCCCAAATTGCTTTTAACCTTTCCTCAAGGGCCTTATTTGAATTATTTTCTTCTTGCATTGTAAAATTACAAGAATATTTTTCGTCCACCTCTGAAGGTATTGACCCAGCAATTATAAACCCAAGTTTTGTACTGATGATTGAGGGAAAAGATTTTAAAGTATATTTGAGAAAATACCTCGCAATTCAACAGCATGTCAATTGGAGCGGATTTAAAAAATTGAGGGTCTGCTAATTTGACCTTGTTAGGGAAGGAAATCGAACTAATATGTCTTAATAGGCAGATTTGTAGATACCTTTGGGAGAATGACGCACTTGATTTTGTTGGTATATTTATGGTTGAAGGAAGAGATAGTTACCATGGTAACAGCGTTTGACCCAGTTTTTAGTGAGTTAACCGAAGACAATTTTGTTTCTTGCTTAATTCTAATCAATTGTAATTTTTGAACTAATCTTTCAGAAATGAAATTTGACATGGAACCAGAGTCAATGAGCGCTCTTACAGGAAGGTTGTAACCGCTAGCATTTCTGACATACACAATAGCTGTTGGTAAGATAACCGCCCTTTCAATACCAACAGAACATTGTATTACTGTTTCAGTCTGAGAATCGTTTTTCTTTTCATTTGAGACCCTTTCTTCTACGTGTAATAAGGAATGATGCCTTCTCTTGCAAGAGAGACAGGTTTTGTTGGAACAAGTATGATCTTTTTTAAATGGAGCTAAACAATTAAAGCAATAATTGTTAGTCCTTACGCAGTTTTTTCTTTCCTTTGGAGACAATTTTAAAAACTTCGAACATTTGTATAATCTATTAAATGTTTCTGAATATAAGAAGCATTTTGAAGGAAACCTATGATTTGTCGAATCAATCTCACGGTAAACTACCTGCTTTCTTTCATTATTCTCTCTTGTCCCGCGTTTATCTTGACTGTCTACATGAATTACAGAAGAATCCAATGACATCTCCAACGCCTGGACACGTTTTTCAAGAAATTTTATTAAGAGTTTTATGTCGTTTGAACCAGTAGGTAATTCCATGAACTAAGCCCTCCTCGTCCCCAAGTCCAATTTTTCTAAAAGAATAGTTTGCAATAATATATTTTCCAATCCTGAATCTAATTGTAGCGTGTTTATTTCATCGATATGAGAAGAAAACTCTGAAATGAATTTTTTCATATCGATTAAACCCTTAGATTTCAATGCGGACATTTTGATCATTTCCGAACAATGCTTCATAGCTAATTTATTAACGTCATGGTAATTTTCAATAAGTTTTTT
>NNCF01127369.1:60469-92874 GCA_002313205.1 Laupala kohalensis
GAGAGTTAAAAATTACGATTTTAAATGATACCGTACTCACTTAAACGAATTACTAATAATATTACGACCTCATTCACTGAAATAGTAATTGAATTTATTCGATTCCTTTTTAGTTATCTTAAAAAATAAAATTTTAACAGTAACATAATATGTGCAAAACAAACGTTTTCTTGGAACACTGATCAAATCAACGGTTAATTTATCTAAATCTCCCCTGACATCAATACCATTTATAACTCTACATGCGTCAATTCTTGTACAAGTTATTTTCAAAGTGTTATAATAATTTGAGTTTGTAATTACTTTTCTTATTAAATACACGGTGCTACCGTTGTTTCTAAGGCACCGATTTCTTTCGGTAATTCTAAGAGTGAAGAACAGATAGAATCCATGTATTACCAATACGCTAAGTGCAATAAATCAGCGCGGAAAATCTTTTCAATTTAATGCATTCCAGAGACAAGGAAGCTCCACAGTTATAGAAGGCGCAGTGGTAGCTCGTGCATAAGAGAGCGCGAGAGCCACAAGGCTGAAGGGAAGGCGTCCTTAGAGTAACGCTGCGATCAGCATGCATCATTCAAATCACCTGCGAGAGCTCTGAGCCCTTCACGAAGGTGAAGCACCAGCAGCAGAGGCTGTAGCGACAGAAGCCGGAAGCCATAAGCGGATGCAGACAACCCTCCCTTCTCTTTCTTCCCACATTCTTCCCTACGGCACCCAACATCACTTGGTAACGTCACACGATCTCAACCCCCCACCCCCTGGATTGTCATCGCTTCGGACGTGGATAGCTCTACATACTCCTAACCCTTCCTTCTTCTATTTCGTGTGACATCTGCATTGCTTACGAACGTTTTGAGTTCTACGTTGATATTCTTCCCAACATTCATTAAAAGACCAAATTATTGATTAACATTTACCTCAAAGCCAATAGATTATTTGCTTTTATTGCAGCTCAAATTCTATAGATTATTTGTATTTATTATCATTTGCAGCTTATAATGCTATACCTTGTTTCTAAAAGCAACATTCATCGTAAATGTTTCTTTTTCTCCCGTCATATTACCCAACCATACGGCGGAAAATTAGATATGATTACAGGGATTATTTGTTTTGTTCAGGTGCAGAATCGTAATAAAATATTAAATCCTTTTATAAATTCTTTAAATTGAAATACAATTAAAATTTAAATACAATTTGAATTGTAATAAATTTATAAATTGCCTCCCAGGAAACACTATGTAGCCTATTTAAAGCATTGAAAGAGAGCACGTATAAACTAACAAATTAATCGTATTTATTTTGCTTTTCAAAACTAAGGATCTACGCTCTTATATTGTTATTTTTTGTGAGTAGATGAATCTAATGGGGATAGATACTATGAAACTTCTAGCTGTTGCGCATTATGGACTTCTTTGTGGAACAAACTGTTGCTTTTGGGATACAGCACGTGCGTGTTTAAGAACAATGTTATCGAACTTAAATGGGTAAGTGGTTTTTGTTTAAAGTACTGCAAGTATAAAATTAATAGTGAAAAGGTTTATTTTTAATTAATCGATATATAGAGTATTAAAACTTTTCCTTCTTTTACTGTTTGTGTGACTAATTGTCACACAGGTTTAGCTAGCTTATTTATGACTAGCTATTTTGCCCAGCGTTGACCGGGCTTCTTTTATAATGTACTAATATATACACTTTACTTTTGTGATATAAAATTCTCATTTGTTAATTAAAAATTAAATACTTTGAATACGACGTAAAAATACATGTGGTTTTCAAAATAGTACCCAAATATGTATGTCATTATAAATTATTTTAAAATCCACGCAGAAGGAAAAGACATATAACACACAACGCTTAGTAAACAAAACGCATAAGAGCTTTGAATTCCTTGGTTTTCATTTCACTTTTAAGTTATATGCTTGAAAATAATGTTCTTCATAGCCCTTCATTAGTTATTCTTTTACTATTCGATCACTTAGATTATAGGTTCAGTGGATTGTCTGTTACACGTAGCAGTAGTTAAAGTGACTGATCACATTGCTAAGCTTTACAGTCCTCAGTCATGCGCGTTTAAGTTCCTTATCTACTGATTAACAGCCAATTCTATTTGTTTCTCTGCTCTTGCTTTTCGTCAATATTAACCATAATTTTCATTTCAATTTTTGTACTTCGTAAGAATAGTCCTTTAATGTTTCTATTAATTCCATCGACTACTTTTTCTGATATTTCAAAGAATTCATTAATATTATTATAGATGAAGAGAAATTCATTCCACCAGACCTGCTATTCATCTTAACCACATGATTTGGGAAGAGGAATTGATAAAGAACTCGAGGAACTTAAGGTATTGTACATATGATTGGTGAGGAAAACTCCAGATAAAATCTCATCCAGTTTGACCTAGTGGAGACTTGAATCCTCAACCTCCTTCCTGTTCTGTGCTCGGCGATACAGTGGGATCATCCCAACGTGACAACTTCTTCACAGAAGTTCGAGTTCTATGTCGGTTGTTCCAAAACACATCCAATTTCACGAGTGTATCTCAATAATTCCGAACATTGGCGTCGGGTTCCAGAGAAAAAAAGGACAACCGTAGCATACGATGCAATAAAACAATGTTCTTCCTTCATTAAAAAGCACAAAATCAACGTTTCATTGGGTGGATGTGAACCAGGAAAACAAGCAAGCGAAAACTGTTTGATATAGTTCCTTTTTTATGTCTGTGAACGTCGAGTAAATCTATCAAGAAAATAAGCAATTCTATATTCCATCAAATATAATTATTTCAAAATATGTGTTCGATCATGATAATGTGTCTCAAATTATTTTTGATAATTTATGAATTAATAGTATCAATACTATAAAATAACAATATTTTAGGTGCAAAAATGTACCACATTTTTTGGAAACCACACAATGCAAAAACATGAATCATTACACAAGATTTCATATTTACATCCTAACTTACACAGAAAAAAAATCATATATTCTGGGTACTGCATTGCTTCTAGACCAGAATGATAAAACGACATTTAAGAAACTCGTCAAAATTAGTTCACTCAAAATTTGTTATTTACATTTTTAGGATTGAATATTTTTTTAAAAAAAGACGGATGAGATATTATCATGTTTTGTTTGTTAGACATTCGGATGCAAACCATACTATAGGAACTTTTCAGAATTCTCAATTTTTCCACATCAGTTGTACGTGGATGAAAGAAGGGAATTTTATCAGTCACGATTAAAACAAAACAACTTCTTGCTGTTTCGGACTTAATGTTCCAACTTCACCAACGTTGAGGTAATGAACTCTACCTTCATCAGAACTTAGAAAATGTGTCAATAATTCATCATACCTACGTTGGCGAAGTAGTTGGAATATAAAAAAACAGAGCAAAATGCAATAATTCTGAGTTGTATTATCATAGTTGATATTCACCGCTGGAATTTTAAATTTATCTTAATTTTGATTATTTTATTTTAACAAGTTTATTAAAAATGCCGCACTATTTCTAATTTTTCTCCTTTGAAAGAAAAGGATAAAGGGAGAAGTTTATTTACACGAAATGATTCTCTAAGTTAAATTGCATTTCTGGAGGGGTATTCATCTAATTTCAGCGATACATTTGCAATAAATAAATACTTCTCTGTGGAAAGCAATAAAGAAAAATTTATTTGTTTTCCAGAAAGCATACTCGTACATTAGTTTTTATTTTCAGAACATTAGTCCTCTCTCTGGAGATTGTGCGTGTATTTTGTTGGCGAGTGGCGCCCTGGAGACGGTGCAAAAGGTCTGTAGCATTTCTTCAACTTAACTTTTCGTCTCACACTAAACTCGATTACATGACTTCGCAACGAAACTGACGTTATTAGTGTTGAACCTAAAGAAATGAATTTCATTCAATCTACCCGGTATTATGGATCACAATCTCCGATATCATTGGAACATTGTTAACACACGTAGTACAAATACACATCTGTTATTTATTGAGTGGTTTGACGGTTGTAGAACACATTTCTGATTTCTCAGTTTTAAGGTTGAGCAATCGATTGGGTAAAATATGTAGTACGAATACTACCAGAATTTTTTCTCAATTCTATACTAATTATTTTGTTAATATTATTATTATTATTATTTGAGGTTACAAACAGGGGTTACCTAATATTATTAATGGTAGGAATTATTGGTAGCAATACTTTACTTGTCAATATTTTTTCTTCTCAGAGGGCAGTGACGTTCGAGTTCATGGAAGATTCAGTCGAAATCTGAGAACCTGTTACAGAATAAATCATAGCAGATATGTTACAATTCATTATTAACTAGTAAACTATAACTCATCAAAATTAGAAATTTATTTATTACTTTTTTAATTATATGAAGAGTTAGATCATCTTTTCATTTATGTATAATTAGTTTTACATTTATAGTATTCCTGTCTTTATCTCAAGACCTTGCAAACACTATTTATCTTTATCTTTTTCTTTATACTATCTCTTTTCAATTATTTGTTCTCTTTTATCACTTTATTTTAGTTTACATAATCACATTTCATTTTATTTTTTCTCCATTTACCATTTTATAAATATTATAGGCGGTAGTTAATCTAATTTGTATTAAGTTTTAATAATTCATAGTAGAAAAAAAATGTATATATCGTCTTCAATTCTAGAAATCTCTCATCTTTTCTACACAAAACATCACTCGATCACATGGAGCGAGATTTTTCATTTTATGATTCACATAATTTATCCGTTTTTCCTCAAATACACGTTGATGTTCTCGTGTCCTGTAAAAATAAACATAAACGCTCGATCAGACTGAAACCACTTTCATTCATTCACAAATCTAACGTTCACTATACATTCAAACATTGCTTGCCCTTTACTTTCTCATATACGTAGTATATCGAATGTATTGTAATCGTGAAAAAATTCGAAAGCGATGTATCGATGGAAATATTCGTTTTGACGATCCGTGATTCTGAAAAAGTGGTTATTGCCTTATCGTCCGTCCGTCCGTTCGTCTGTCTGTGAGCAACGATTCTGAGTAAATGGATAAATAAATTTAAATCGTATTTCACATTTGAGGTAAAATTTACTTGTCGATGCACGTTCTCTAATTCTTTTTTAACTTTAAAACAAAAGGTACTTCACATGAAGGTCAAAGTACTCTTTTGAATGTTTCTCAAAAACGATTCCAACGATTTTGCTTAAAGTTTCTGTACGTAAAGTACTTTTTGCATGCATTACATCCGCATTAGTGGTATTTCGCTTGAAAGTTTGGTATAGACGCAATAATTTCTGCCTGCTACACTTACACATTAGTTTACCCTTTCAAGGTATTTGAATAATATTTAGCAGTGTAAATTGACTAAGAAGACGTAGGATACACGTTTCGCAACCTGAAATGAAAGATATGATAATGATAAAATACATAGGAGGACCACAAACGCACCGCAGATACGAAAATACATAAATTTCTGTCTACAACGAAATTACATTTACATAACACTTTTACAATATTTATAAGACAGATATGTCGCATTATGATTTGAAATAATATTCTAAATATTTATTTTATTTTCAATTTCAAACAAAGGAAGGTAATAAGTTCATCTTGCGACTTTGAGCATGAATAAAACACTAGAAGAGGACCAAAATATAGAAACACGCCAGAAATGAAACTTCACTATAGAATTTCTTCTCATTCTAATCTGCAGACGGAGAAACGTATATTAGAAAGAATGTGCATTGGTTTTGCACCAGAAGTTTCTCTTTACCCAACTTGCCATTCGTCAAGTAATAGTTGTAATAGAGAAGATATAATCAGTATTTACCTGATAACATATATTAGACTTCAAAATTGTTTGTGGGCTGACCAATTATTTAGGAAAATGAAAACTACAGAAAAAGTGTATGGAAGACGTAACAACTCGTCCCAAATGTATTGTGTACACCATCAAAAGGCAACTTACAAAAGGCCACCAACTCTGGCCTTTCTAGGCTCTTGCCTTGGGGTGGTAATTGTAATAATAAATTTCGAATTTAGAGTTATTTTAACAGTTATTATCTATAAACAATATATTCCGAATAGTGTATTGTTTCATTACACGTACTTGTAAATTATATTTTTTGTGATTTAATAATACTAATTTGTTGGTATTCTGTTGATATGACACGTACCGAACTAATTTTATTATTATCATCTCAAGTGTGTGCTGAAGTTTTCAATCCGCCTCTGTCTTAGAGTCCCTGATCGGAATTGTTGGGATGGTCCCCTAATTGCTTTTTTCATTGACCTTCACGTGGTTTTTGACAGTACATTCCTTTATTTATTTATTTATGCAAAATTATGCACTTTATATATGCATTTATTATACCAAACAATGTGTCAAGGCACTAACACGAATCAGTGACGAAGGAATGGACGGCTTTCAAAAGAATATTCTCTTCCCCAATTCCATAAATAAATCCGTTACTTCTTCGTCTCTGATTCGGGGACAGCGGAGAGTGGTCCTCCGAGAGGTCGAATGCGAGATGGAATGGGACACGATGTTCACGCAATGCCAAAGGGCGCGGGATTTGTTAACGCTTCCCGAGCACGCTCAATTACCGCTTCTTCACGAAAAATCTGTCGTTTGCTCAATTACGAGCGCCTTGGGCGACCGACCGTTAAGCGTGTTTGCTTCGTCTCATCTTCCTCTGCCTGTTCCCTCTTCGCTAACGTCAGCAGCACAGTTGCTCGGAGGAGGACGCCTTGCCGACTCGAGCACCCCGGCCTTGTCACGAGGTCTGACTGACAAGCTACCCCTACCTACGCCCAGCAGCGGATTATGGGACCCCAGCGCAGAAGCTCGTTTCGTTAGGGGACCAGAGAAGAGACTCAAAATTCTCTTATTCGTCTTATTATAACTTTAGATCACCAAATACTTCTGTTTCTTTCCCTATAACATTAAAAGTTCCTTATACAGCAATTTTTCTTCTGTATAACTATACAGGAAAGTCTAATGAAAGTATTGAAAAAAAATGCGGAACCTCTTCGAATTTTTACGAATTTTACGAATTTTATTTTTCTGCGATAATATCCCAAGTCGTATATATGTAAGTGTGTAGAGAATTTGTTCCCCCAATAACTCACCAACAAATTGATGCATCGAAGCAAAACGTGAGAATTAACTTAAAATGCATTGGGAATATATTTAGACACTTCCAATTTCATTTACACACAGCAATCTACTCTCAATTTCTTTATATTTGATTTTGAATTTTTTGGATTTTTTTTTATTCTTCACTAAATTCTGCGTTCAGATTATTAAACAACATTTTCGTACGTTGCAATGTTTTGGTGATACAGATGAAAGTAATATCGCAGAAAAGTCTCGGTGTCTTCTCTGAACTGGAAATAGTTTTTCATGAAAGATAATTCACGTATACTATATTTGAACTTGCATATACGAGGGTAACTGCTAAACTTTGTAAGGTTTTGAGGATCATACTTTTTTTAAATGATTTTATAAGTTAAATGTTACACGTTAGATGACAATGAAGGAATGGACAAACAACGATTCGTTTCTTGAGTTGGACGAAATGTCGAATTACTATAGTCGGAAATAAAAACTAGTATCAATATGGGCGCTTTTAGTCAAGTGATTGCAATCTAGTCCTACTGATGCGCAGCTTTGTCGGCAAAGGTTGTCAAAAATCACCTTGAACATTTACCGCCTTGAGAGATGAATTGGATGTACCGTTCTTCGTTCTAGGTCAGCCTTTGAGGAGCTAATCGTTTAGCAGAAGCTCCAAACACGAGAAATTTACATAACCGCTTTGACGAAGAGAATGTCAGTCATCACGGACCAGGACTACTGTAACGTCACAAGCAGAATTCTCGAATATGAAACTTTTTCATTAACACTGGGTAACCGAACTCTCGAATGGATATTACTTTCGTTTCTCCTTCAATAATTTGGTGACTTCACAGATTCAGCATCGTCCATAACGTTTACCGTTAATGGTTTCGGTTGTGCGACATAAACAATCGATTCATGCAAACATCATATCCATTAATTCTCTAATGTCTGAGAAAATTGGCGTTTATTTGCTGCGTAACCGGATGGACGAAATAACACAAATGAAGTATCGTACTCTAGTGGATTAAAAATGTTTTAATGATTTCCTACTCTTACATCTTCCACCTCTTCCCCTCCGAGATAACAGGATTCAAAATTACATCAAGAAAAGTAGCTAATTTATTTGACTAATTTATTTGTCTTGACTAATTTATTTGAAAAGGATGTAGCTTGACTTCCTTACTCCTAATAAATGACAGCTCTGACGCGTCTTGTAGGTAATATACAATATTCTCGCAGAATTATGTGTTAAGTGTACTATTCATTGTATACAATCACGTACTCTTAATAATTGTTCTCATGTCCTGTTTACATTGTTAATGCAAATTATTAAATGGGGTGAAACCTGTCTACAACTATCAAATGAGAAAAAATATTTGCCAATTTATTTACGTCAATAAAATTGTCTTTTTTATATAAAAGAACGTAATGTAATTTAGATTCAATTTTCCGAACGTTTTTGCATGGGTTTGGTTAGTTTACTGAAATCTGGGAGTGCTTGTAGGGGTATAAGGACAATGCAGTGGTTTGCGAACACCTTTGTGGATTACAAGATGCGCTCGACAAATATCTTGAAATTTCACGAAAATTAGACTCAGTTCGAAGAACTTCTTTCACTGAATTCCCTTACTTATAATTTATTGAACATTTTATTTTCAGAAAATTGTTACATAAAATTATAATTCAATCCAATAATAGTTGTTGTTAATATTATCGTTTGTTATAGTTTCACAGTTATAGTTTCACAGAATTTTAATGGCGATAATATTGTAATGCTTGTAAGTTTAATTTTTAGTTTAAGAGTGAAATATAATACTGATTATTTGCATATCAAGGAAAGTATTGCCCTTATTACTGCATTGCTTACGATTATAATGTAAAAAAAATAATTGTTTATATGGTTAAAGAATGAATATTGAATGATACACATATTGTTCTAACATGTGATAAGTAACCAATATTACGAACTTTGAAGTCTGATTTATTGATTAGAATAATGATTAATACAATAATACTGTTCAAGAAGTAATAATTCTGATATTGAGATTACTCCGAATTTATTTATTTATTACTGCAATTCCAATTGATAAAGAATCAAGAGAATGTTGTCGTGCTCGCTCACAATGTAATCTAGTTTTTCCAACGGAATTTATGGAAAAATTTGTAGTCAAATAATCTCAAATTTCTCCACTTCAAAATATGAGTACTATTTCATCCTACATAATACAAGTACAATATTTTCAATACATCGTAATAATAAATGTAATAGAAAAACATTGCATAATCGATACTACCTTAATCCTTTAAATAAATATAGATCATTTGCTTATACAAGTACTATTTAGGTACATGATGAAAATATACCGAACGTTTAGGTTTGAAAGCAGTCAGCATTTTTATTAGCTCTTTTGCATAAAACATAAAATCTTGTGAATTGATTTACGCCATTTAAATCACTTTTTTCTGAACAAATCGTTTGTTCACAATTGAAATTAACAAAACAACGAAACATAAGTAATCGTGAGGACGGACTTTTGGTTTACTTTAGTATCAACGTTAATGTATTTAAATTGTCTGTAATGTTATCACGTCAAATTTTAAAAATTCTTTTCATAAATTATAACTTCTGTAAGCAAATGATCGCTATTGAAAAGGCATTAGGTTCTCCTACTGCGTAGCAAAGTCTTTCTTCACGAACACACTGTACGTAACGGCGAGGGCGGTGACGTGAACGTAATTGGTTTTTAAATGGAGATCAAGAAGCTAGTGGGTAATGCTGAAGAGGAATGGTGTAGACGGCCGCTTATCTGTGGAGAGCAGTCCTTATCTTATTGGAGAGAGAAAAGGGGTATTACTGCGAAGGAAATGGAATGCTTGTGAAAGAATCTACCACAGGCTAAACTGCGAGAGAGAAATATAGATTTCTAGTGGTACTGAACTATTTCCCGACGTGCAAAAATTGAAAATATGACAATATTTTTTCTTCTACCCGCGTTTTAGGAATTTCCAACGAAACATAATTAAAAATAACAGAATAATAATTAACATATCATGATTCATGAAATTAAATTTGAGAGAAATGATATCATGGGTAGTGTCAATTGTGTACAAACGCCTTTTGAATAAAAAGGATAATTGATGAGGACGGAAGATATATAAATGAATAAAGAAACAAAAAGAAAAAAATCAGAGATGAATTTAAAATTACAAAAATTCAACAATTGTTGGATTGAATCCCAGAACTTAATGCAGTATTGAAAAAAAAAGTCATCGGTTATTTATATATGTTTTATATCACTTCTAGAACTTTAAAATAAAGAAATGATATTGTGAGAGCTATAGTTCACGTCAATTATAATTAAATGTATGTTTATAAATTACGACGTTTCTATACGTTATATCAAAATCAAATAAGTCTGTTTGATACCGGTAAATTTATAAATGAAATAAATTTGCGATCGTTTATGGACGATTACTATATATATAAAAAGGTCATAAATCGTAATTTATTTATCTTGAATATATAATGGACGTTAATAGTAGAAATAAAGATAGGAGTTCGAGCGCTCTCACACAACTTAGGGATATGGTGGCGCCTATCAAATTTTTCGAAATTAATATTGAATTTTTCATGGACGGCAAACTAGATCAATGGACGATTTCTAAAGATTTACTGGAATTCATTATACATACTATACTTTATATATACTATTCATTATATATACTATGTACGTGTATAATCATTCACCTTTCATCCATATATTATCTATCTTTTGGATATTATCTAGAACCCAAAATTTTTAGATCTGCACCCACAACTACTTAGCTATCAAAATCTTACTAGCAGAAACCCGACATGGAAACGAGAAAAGTAAAATCTCTCTTACCTCGGCAATTTGATTCAAAATGTAAATCAACATTTTTAAATACTAAAAGACAAACTTAATAAATGTTCTTTTACATCAGGAATAACTGCAGTTAAAACTCAAAGAATAAATTCTTAAATGAAATATTTCTATTTTGCCAATGTTCGGAAACGAAATACGGTGGTTTAGAAACAGAAAAATCAATATATTCTATCATAAAAATTCGGACTTATCTGCACCAAAACATTCTATTTCCAATGGCATTGGTTAATCAGAAGATCAAATAATTACACAATGAAGTTGTATAGGCCGGAGGAACAATTTACCTCGCAATTAACGGCCTCATCATTCAACAGGAGCGTGAACATCCCTTACGTTAAGCAGAGTTATCCTTGGGAATGTCATTATAACACGGGAGATAGATGCGTAACCCATAGTAATGCACACGAGCTGGTCTATGAGGATATCGATCAACAGCCACTCTTACAACAAGTTGAGTGGTTTTCCACAAGCAGCCCACAAATAAACGTGTAACACGTTTTCAGATGGTGAACGACTGTTTTTTTAAAATTGAGATTGTTTTGTATCAAATATCAGGCAGAGAACCTTCCTCAAGGTTGCCCGTTAGAAAATTTTCCGATAAATGACAGTCCGATGGAAAGTCCTCCGACAGAACTCTGTCTGGTAGAAAACAATCCGCATAACACTTTTTTTATACCTTAGTAATAGATAGAATACAACATTTATTATTGAAAGTCGAAGTGAAATCTAAAAGCGCTAGACATTTTGAAAACGACAATGAGAACATAATATGATTTTCCATCCACGTGATTTTTTATCGTCTTATCGTACTTGGATTGACTTGTGTTAAATATTGAAATTTGAAAGTATTGAGAAAAAGTCCCTAACTCTATTTGCTAAACGAATATTTCTTACATGATATATCTCTCCATGAAAAGTTTTCGCTACCAATAACACAATATAAAGGCTTCGAAAATGTCACTATTTGAATTCGAAGTATCTGCAGAGTAGAAATCATCAAGTTTGAAAAATAGTCATAATAACTTGTTGCAATGGCAATGAAAGTCTCTGGAATTACAAACTCGTGATGATTTTGATCCAAAACTCAGGTTGTACAATTTCAACGCGATTAACAAAACTACACGAGACATTTTGATATTGCTAGTTCAATACGAAACTACACATTTTCTTAAAAGTAATCCGAAAGTACAAAGGATAGCACAGGAATCACCTAAAAGAGACTTATGTCAAAGTAACAGCTTATTTCGTTGGTTCAGTGCACAAACTCTGGATTACTTCTGTGACAGTGCTACCCTCATTAATAATTCATTCAAAGACAAACTGAACTAGATGAAACCTCGTGGACGTATCTCTAGAACCCAGAATTTTTATCATATGTCCAGCTGAAGATAAAAAGAGTGTATAAGAACATAAAATGTTGTCTATAACCCCATTAGCGTTCTCCTGCCTCAGCCTTAGCGCTGACAAAATACCATTTTGGTTTGGGAGACAGTTGCTGACACAGAAATATCCTCTTATGATCCCTCCTCAACTGTCAAGAACGTTGAGTTTATTAATTAATCAATTACACTGTCTAGACGACACATTGTGTTGTCCAACACGACCATCATCCGCTGGCAACCACTTTTCATACATTACCACGTATACTTTATATTTTCTTATGGACTAAATCATCATTGATCTTGTAAAAAATCTGAACAAGTACTTCATTATTCCAACCAGCAAATTTTAATTTTACAAATGATAAGAACATAAGCTACTTCATAGGATAGGAAGAGATAAAACATAATAATGTGGCTCAAACAGGCACGAATCTGAGATACTTTTTCTTGTCCTCTTCCAATTTTTATTTTCACTTGGATTATTTCCCCCTTGCCCCAGTCTCGGTGAATACAGTAGTTCTTCTCTTTCTTTCTCTATTCATTTCGTCCAGTTACTATCGTCCTATGTAATACATTATCTTCAAACAGTATTTATTAACAAGGTCAATTTTATCAGAATATCGTAATGTATATGCAATAATTATTTATTTTTATTTTCGAATGGACTTGTTACTGACATTTTAGTACTCAAAATAGTTATTAATAATAATGTTATCGGCCTTATAGATAACGCGAAAGAAAGAAAAAATCTTTTTTATATATTAACAGTTTTTCACAAATCAATTTTAAAAGATAAGTATACTTTACCTCCAATTTCTAAAACCCATGGCTTTCAGAGAATGAGGATAATAGGAGGATAAGAAAACATGCTGAAAAATAGTTATAGGTTTCACCAGAGGAGACAGAGTTGATTTTAACTATTGAATATAAAATGTACCTCGTTTCGATGAAATAAATCAGATGTCATGGAGCAAGAATAACACACAGAAATTGTTTCATTTTCGAACCTCCTCGGCGAGATGAGTTAAAGCAAAACCCTGATAATTTCACTCATTTTTGTCCATTGTCCGACTGTCCAATACCCTCAAAGCTATTGTCTCTTCCCCTTCAGCCCTGAATAACCTCATCACAATCACCGACTCCAACAACAACACGACATCCGCCTCGCTACCGTCCTCATCACCTCTGTCACTTCCACAGCTTGGAGCGATGGTCGCTACAATGTTTTGCTTCCCAGCACCCTCCAACGCCCAACATCCGCTTCCCCCACTACCTCGCGCTCTATCGCCCCCTTCCCCGTTCATCCAACACTTGTGAATTCTCTCCACTCTTTTGTACGACACCGTGTTTTTGTACAACCCCTATTTTACATAATGGAAAACCTGTGACATGAATTATGGCGGCGCGGTAGTGTTGATGGATAACATTCAGTGGCTGCATTAATCTTAGCCCCGACGCGGAGGTCAGATCTCGTTTTCCGCGCTTGCACAGTTTGTGTATGCCCCATACCACGTTCTCCAACGCGCACTAACGTCCAGTACACGTGAATGGTGGGTGCGTGGATCCACCCACAACCCCGACGCCAAATTCTTTCCGACTCGCAAGGGATGCAGGGTTTTTTGTTGACTTATTTTTTGTTGTTTTAAGCTTAGAG
This sequence comes from Laupala kohalensis, assembly GCA_002313205.1. NCBI lineage: Eukaryota > Metazoa > Arthropoda > Insecta > Orthoptera > Trigonidiidae > Laupala > Laupala kohalensis. Next base: position 74,544 of record NNCF01127369.1, read on the forward strand.
GGATTATTTTGTTGAACTAAGGTAAGAGTTATGGTGGGTAGAGGGACAACCGAAAAAACATAGAGGATCTGATTTCTTAACAGGACGCGCATCCAGTCGCTGACAAATGGCCGCCCGTTCATCTCGCCAGTCGATTGCCAGACGGTTTCTTTTGTGTCCTGTCTGATTGGTACGTTTTTCATTCGAAAGATGTGCTTTGTAAACAAGTTAAAAACATCACTTCCGAATCTTCCTGTCGAAGCATTTCGAATTGTACTTTATTAAGTTATCGGGAACTAACCGTCTTTAGTTAAGATATGATCGGGTATTTGTATCTGAAGAAATATCATGTGGAAAAACTGGAAAATGATGACAAAAATCGTTTTTAAATCTATCAATCGTAGTTTGAAAACACTCCAGCAAACACAAAATAGACATTTTTTAAAATTTTTCTTCTGTAAATAATCCTTACATCCAGCAAATTCTGAACAATGACAACGAGAATCATTTGTAAGTTATGTGGAAGACCAACAATCATAAATTTGATAGTTTATTCAATACTTAAAGTGCGATGTTTGAAACATATATGAAATACATTTCATAACACTACTTTCAACAACATAATTTAATTACAAATTAATTTATCATAATTTAATTAATAATTTGATAGTAAAAAAATTAAAAGAATCACCAGTATTTAAAGTGCACTACTCAAGTTGTAAAACGTAAAAAGTAAATTAAAAATAATTTTACCTTAAAAAGTGAATAAGGGAAATATCCTTCCACTAAATCTTTGAACACTTCTCAAAACTCAATCTAAAGAAATCTACAAAAAACAGTCAACAGATAACATCTCACAAACCATAATCTACAGAAAAAAAACTAAACTTAAACAGGAAATAATGAGTTAGGGAAAATCTTGTTTTCTTATAAAGACTGATAAAAATATTGTTTTGCACTAAAATGAAATAAGAACTAACGACTGTTTGGAGATTGAGCCTTTTCAATCCATTGACTGAGCTACACAGGCTTCCAGTAAGAAGTATTATTTTAAATTTTGAAGCAAATCAGCTTTAATTATCAAAACAATGTTTCGTTATATGATTCACATTCAGCAACTACTGTTCTTAGCTCATTAAGGGATTGTATCCGTAAAATAATAATACTTGATAAAGAGCTGAATGAACAATTTGTGAGTTGGACTTAATGGGTTTGCACAGATATATCATCACATTTCTCGTGTAATAATACTAATCGGTATATTATATACAACTTTTGCGTAAATGGATAGATATAATGTAGTAATTTAGTATTGACACTAAAAAATAATACGAAGATTATAGAGAACATTTTTCACTTAACTTTGGTGTTCTTAAATATTAGAGAATGCACATCACTTCCTCAAATCTCATACAAATAACAAATAAATTTTTTATTTCTTCAAGTAGAAATAGCAAATATAAAATTTAATCTTATGAAGGAATATTTTCATAAGGGGGTAATATGGTTGAAGAATACTTTCAAACTGACGCCTAAAGTATGATGGTAAAGCAATTAAACTCTGTAGTAATCGTAGCAGAACGGACTCATGATTTCACTTTAGCGATTCAAAGACCTCATTGACGGCGGTCCCTGTTCACGAGCTACACATGGCTAACAATTTCTCGACACATCCATCGATGCTCCAATAGACGACGATTGCGTTTACGCATCACCAATCAGAGGAATTGGGTATCTGGACATCGCGTTCTTTGCAGCTCTCTCTTGAGTGACCAAGTCATGCGTAACTCGTACACCACATCTCCAAAACCAACTGGACAATCACAATGGAAGGCACCAATCTGCAAGGGGATTATGGCACAAACGAAATTGCCATACGAGAAATTGAAAACGAGAGACTCCTACGCATGAGAGCAAAGTCCTTTGAACTTTGACTGTTGATTCCTTTCCGATGGAGATGGATATACGAGATATAGAGCAAGATCCATAACCACTAACGCGAGGGATGGTTAATGAGAATTATGGTATCGATCACAGTAAGAGTTTTCATGTCCAGTAAGAATATACGAACATGATATGTGCAATCCGAGATGGCATAAATCACTGAGGAGAAAAATGGGGAAAGGACCGCATAATGACTGTTAAAAATAAGGTTAAAAGTAAGAGTTTTCAAAGATTCATTTTTATATTAATTACAGCTAACATTGCTGAAACTATAGTGTGTTTAAACGTAATAAAAATGAATTATCACAGACGACCTTTCTTTGGATTTAATAAAAATATGAAGATAATGTAATTCTAACTAAATAGGTCAAACAACGGGAGGGTTCAAGCAGCAAAAACACAATTTACACTCAGTTGAACAAAATATAATAACATCCCATTGGATTAAAAATGATTACTTGATTGAATGGGGTAACGCTTTAATATTATGCAATAAGTTAATTATTACAAACGTTGCATTTCTGAATTTATAAATTTTTGTTGATATTTATAAAATACTCAAATGGGAGTTTGAATTTATGTACTGACAGAGAAGAACCATGTAGTATTCACAATACAATTTTATGACATGTTTGTTTGATTCTGCTTTTTTGTAAACATATTTTGAGTGAATATTTACGTTTAATATCATGCTCTACTGTTCCGTTGCTATGTTAATATTTCTTGCTACAAGTTTTTTTACACCTGTCACAAATACGATATTGTATCGAGTCGAAACGTTGTGTAGTTGTAAAACAATTAATATATTGCGGTCGACCAAAAAGTTACAATTTATCTTGATTGTATAATGGACATAAATAGCATATGTTTCATATTTTATACCCTTGGTTTTTATTTATAATGTATTTTTTTAGAAGATATGAAACGTAACATTTGATATAGTTGTTTTCTTATTTCAGTTTCAATTCAATACTCCATGATCAAGTTTTATCGAGCGGCCGTAGGGAATGGGTATTTTAGAGTCATAAGATATTTATGAAAAACCTGACAATACACTAAAAATCTATAAACAATGTAAAGACCATGATGTAGGAATGAGAAGGGAGCGAAGACCCCCGCGAGGACACGAGGGAAAGTGCGAGGCGACCATTCAGGGATCCGGAAGGCGTCTTTCGTGTTTTGCCGTAATGGCAGGAGATATTGGAATTCCTCGCGTCGGTCTCTATCAGTGGATGCGTCGCAGCGCGCTCCCGGTAACCCCCTCAGATCTTGGGGTCGTGAAGGGGTGTCTCGGTGGACTGTCACAGCTCGCGTTCCACGTACACCGTAGGCATCGAGAAATTGAATACGAGAGACTCCTACGCAAGGGAATAAAGTTCTCTCCGAACACGAATTTATTTCGTGAAATTCAGAATCTATCAATTAGCAAATCTTCTTGACATTTTTGACCTATAATTTAAAATTACAAGTTGGATGTGATACTTCTAAGAATGCGTTAATGTAAATTTTCAATCCGTAATGCTGAAGTAAAACATAAAAAGGGTCAAACATTAAACGCTACTAGCATAAAACTATTCACAAAATATCAATGAAACATATAATAATGATAAAACCAACTCTATTTTGAAAATTTTACTTCTTAAGGAATACCAGAGAAGATATAGCGTTTTAGAAAAATGATAAAACCTACCCGTATGTTGTTTGTTCATTATTGAAACAAAAACAAATATCAATAGTATTTTTCCTCCCAACTATATTGTTTTTACTGCACGAAGGTAGTTTCTGAGACATGTTACCGTGATGCTATGGGAGACAAACTGAATATTCATGGGGCAATGATAAGTTGAGGTAATAGCCAGTGTCAGGAAACAGAGAGATAATAGTGGCCTGGCTCCCAACAGTGGGCGACTAATGGTGTTGGCAACGTGGCGGATGTGGCCAAGAATGATGATTGATTAGGAAGGTGGGAATGGAGACCGATGATTATGGCGGAAGAGACAGAATTACAGTTGATGGTACGTCATAAAGCAGATTCAGGATAGTGCTCAGGACGCAATGGTGGGAGCAGTGACTGCGTTGTCATGAAGATAGTGTCGGATGACATGGATTATCCTCACAAGGACGGATGGTATAAGGAACATTAAACGCGAATGGAAGAAGGTGAGGTCGCTCTGGTAATGGAAATCCCTTAATGGCATCGATATGGATTGAAAATGATATGTGGGAAACTGGAATGACCGATGAAGGAAGCAGCTTGAGGGATGCGGAAGGCATCACGACATGATGCTATTGGTTGGAACTCAGGCACGTGGGAATGTCTCTTGGCGAGAGTGGACGCATGCCACAGCAAATGCGAAGACGCTTGTCAATGCTCCAGAGACGACATCGAATGAGCTTAAGATCGGCGTGACACGAAGGGAAGCTGCGATCGAGAGAGATTCTCTAGGAATCACTCTGTCAAGGAATTGAAGACCTGTATCACAGATCCAAGTACGATAGGCTATATTTATTTTGTTTCTAAGGTTTCTCACATAATATAACTTCCTTTCTTGTCCTAGTAAATTGATTAGATTTTTACAGAACAGATAGGGATTTTTTTAAGTCTTAACAAAAATTAGGAATTTATTGGATAAATATTTTTGATTAAAAGAAAAGACGCAAAATTCCGTAATGAACTATTGACCATTCCTGTTCCGTTAAAATGTTCAATGAAATTTCGATGTCAAATCTGTGTATATATTTACAGAATTACTAACTTGTTAGGGTTGTAACAATATGTTATGAATAAAATAGTCTGGTCGTATGTGAATTTCAATTTATAAGATCTGAAAGAGTTACTCTTTAGTTCATGTCATACAAAATTAGGGTAAACTAAATACACTGTAGAAAATATGTAATTATTGTAATAAAATATTAACACCTAATAAAAGAAGTGTATATTTGTGTACAAATGTCCAATCGACTGGGCAAACCTTTTACTGTGCTGAGAGCAATACTTCTGCTCAACGGATGGAAACGAAAATTTAATAAAATATGGAACGGTAAGAATACTATAATCCATAACTTAAACTAGAGGTGCAAGTTTTTTGCGTTAATCAACTTCCGAGAGTCAGAGAACGTTAAACGCCGGGATAGACACTAAAAGTGTCGGAGCAACCGACTTTCTCATAAACTTTTGTAACAACCAAAGCCATTACGCTGTGACATTTCGCTAGCAGTCGGCACAACATGCAGTTTTTACAATTCACCTCTCGAGTCGACGACGACGGGACGGGGCAAAAAAAAAAAACTTCTGTATCGAAGTTCGATTAAAATCTTGGAAAACTTGTTCAATATTCCTAACGAGGAGGTCTTTGCATACTGCGCGTCTCCTCTAAACTTGCGACCCTTCGGTTACGACTTTGAGAGGTTACTACTGGAGGAAGTAGAAGAACGTCTTTTCGCATCTCGACCGAAGCTGGATGTGAAGGGGTGCTGGTGGAAATGGGGAGGGGGTGAGCACGACATGCATGTCGAACGGCTTCCACCATCTTACCTTGAAGGATCTGTGCCCTTTCCTCCTTACCGTCGGATACATCGTAAGTTTGCTCAACTTGCCAGAGGTTCTAAACCGTAGCGTTGCGAAATGTTGCGAGGAAGTTTGCGGAAATTTTTGTTTGTTTGAAGAAAAGTTTATTTTAAAATCTCATTTTACTAGAGAAGCATAGTGAGGCGCGATGTGTGACTGTGAGATGGCTGCCTATAATGTGAGGGTGCAGTAGTTTTCGTTACTAAACCATGAAGGAGAACTCTCCCCTCTTAAAAAAACCTTCAGAACAACTTAGTAAACTGGCGATATTCATCCACCCTGCCACAAACAACCCTTTTCGGAGATTCATATATACCATATTTTGATAGCTGTAAATTTTGGAAGGAAATTACTTTAGTCGTTTCATCAATCTTCATGGGCTCCTGACACAGCGCAGCGGAAGAAAACTTTTGGTAAAATCATCACTCATCCGACGTATATGCGAAGTCTTCTACCGCAAGAAGACGAAAATAGTGGATGTATTTCGTTGATCTAAATTAAATATTAATACGATTTATGTATAATTCCTATGTTTAGTCAAATCTACGGCTTTAAAAGCAATATCAAATTAACCCGAATTCTAGGTTATGGGCAAATGAAATATTATTTTCTTATGTAAACATATTTTGTGAGTAAATATATGTTATTAATTAATCTGTGAAGAAAAAATTCTTGCCAAAAGAAATCTAAAAAGCTGTCATAAGCTTGGAGAAGAATTGAATAAATATTTATTATTAATAATTACGTTCAAAAAATGGGTGGTTCAAATGAATAAGATGTAAAATTTTATGGTCGTTTCAGAATTCGGACGAATATCCGACGTTTGGAAGATGAATGAATGAATGAATGACAGGAAGAAATTTATCACATCCAAAAAAAATTAAACAATCTGGTAGATTTGCACATATAATATTCGATGTATAATATAACTCCCTTTCCTCTAACTCTACAAAGTCAGCTGAGATGGAGTCCTCTAGATTCGTATGCATTACGACGGTAAATCCTACCCCAAGAATCCTATCCTGCACATTATTAACTCTCATTCACACCCCACACTCCGCGATTCAATTAAAACTGTAGTCACTGCATCCTACTGTCTCGCAATCAAACCCTATTGACACCAGTAGGGTTCGAACTTGGCACGAAGTGGATAGAGGGGTCCGACAGAGGTGTAACGCTCTTCGCGGTCATTACAGCCACTTAGCACCAATTCCCAACGTTTCTCGAGGCTTGAATGGTCTCTTGTTGCTGTCTCCAGTTATTCATCTACAGCTCTCCATCAGGCTCTTGTTAACATCACTCCTTATTAAAGGATCCATCCCTCGGCTCGAAATGGAAAGCTCTCAGTGGTCTTCGATGCAACGAAAACCTTTCAGGGGTTATAGACGGCAACCCGCCAGACAAAACCGCTAATTGGGTTGCATTGACATCATTGTAGGAGATGGAAGTAGGTGAAGCGAGTGTTCCCAGGGATAAAACACACACGAGAGAACACGTAGCAAAAGCGTCTGTACAGATATCAAAGGATGTACGAATTATCGATGACGAATGACTTGAGGCTTCATTAAGAGGTATTAATATTTCAGAATTCAAAGGAAAGATAAAAAGTAAGATTTAATTTGTCGAAACAGAAATTAAAATTTTAATAAAGAATTCTATTTTTCAGTCATTTAGTAAGCAAAGAGGGACTGTATTTTGTATATTCGTGTACGATGAGATGATATATTTTGTGAACGTCATAGAGTATAATGTTTCTGAACAGAACGTAAAATCGCAATGTGTTAAAATAAAACCCTTTAATCCAACAAAAATGGACATTGTATGTTAGATCCACCTCAACTGATATATCAAACATAAGTATATTCTTTCATTTTCTATTTTCTACCTATGTATTCTTTACTTTTTACACTCAATTTGTAAGTAATATTTACTCCTAATTTAAAAAAATTTATCCTCATAACTTATTTCACATTTTTAGCCTAAAATGTTTTGAATTTTGAAATATTACAAATTAAGGGTCAAAAGTGGAACAGGTAATGAGATAATGTTAAGAATTATATCATGATCTTTTTTATGTATATTAGTATTTAATCTAGAAGCAAGTGCTCACTTTGAAAAATTACAAATTAAACAAATATTTAACTTACCCAGTTAACGAGTATCAAGTATTCGTTCAGTATTGAACTGAAAATTGTTGTGAACTCCGTATAAGCGACTAAGTAAGTGGTTATAAAAAATTCTTGATACTTTTTATCCAGGTTAGTTAAATATTTAGAAATATAATAATCAATTTTAATTCATAATTTTCATGTATACCTTTACATGGAAATTTCTGTTAATTTTGTAAACTAATTATTTTTTGGTCACAACGTTTTAGGATAACGGATGACTAATTTTCGTTGAAACATCTTTGGAGTAAAATTCAATGAATAAAAATCATGTTCTGTCGAAATGGATTATTTTTGTTAACTTAACGACATATTTAAATTTAAATTTTCAACAAATAATGAGAATAAAATAGGAGATAAAAATTTACCAGTTGCAGTATGTTCTTGTGCATTAATTGTGATATTGGAGGGTATACTAATCACATGAGATTGGTATAGTTAATTGACAACTTCGTAGATCTCACGTGAGCTTCTGCCCAATTGGACTCATTCGCATCGAACGAAGTGGACTACAGAATCCGTTAGAAACAAAGCAAATTTGAAGAGAGTTCCCGCCTTCCACATGCGCCAGGGTCAACGATTGGAACTGCAACGATGTGGATGGAGGGCCGTGGGGATTCGGAGATTTATCGACCAAATTAGCGCGCGCTGATGAATTGGAGGTGGCGGCCACGACGAGAGCCCTCCACGCATGCGCTGTTGAAGTGCGATCGTCAGGAAAGACGGGCTCTGTTGGATGAGGGGATTGGATGCAGCAGTTGGTTCGGTCCGTGGTTCAGTACGGAAAGTAATACAACCGACAGACTTCTAATCAGTGTAGTCGTGGGTAGATGGAATTTCCTAGAAATTCTTATCAGATGGAACACATTATTTCCATACATTACCAAAATAACTGATTGGACTTCCAATTACAAGCTTAAACAAATTTTTAAAGAAAAGTTACAAAAATATTTTTTTAATCTATGTTCTCTCTTTTTACAAATAAACTATTAAAAAACATCTTGATGAAAATATGAAAAAAGTGTAATTATTTCGTGTTTTTGCTAGAATAAATCGTTACACGTAAGAAAAAAACTACATTGCAGGAAACTTTTCATCTTTATCTATAGTAACTACATAAAATATGGTGAGCGATAATTTACCCGAAAGTTGAGATTCGTACGACAATTACTTCATCAAAACCAATAAAATATCACAAATTAAAAAAAAAATAACACAGATAAAATAAATTACTTCATATTCAACGAAAACTAATAAACATAGGCAAAATTATACATATTACAACATTTTGATGCGCGTACATTTATTTAGATAAATTATTTAATATTTTCATTCTAATAATCTAAATGGTGAAATTTAGTATCCTAAATGAAAAGTAATTAAATATTCTAGTTGTATTTGTGTTCACTGTCTAGTAAAGAAAGGTAATACTACTATAAACAGAACTTGAAATAAATTTACAAAGATATTTCAATGATTTGAGTTAAAATTGTTTCTTTAAAAAAATATCTACTGTAAATTCTCACAATTTTATATTACACTTCTACCAATAATTCAAATTAAAACAAATGCATTCATCATTATTTATAATTCATTGACACAAACAATAAAACATTGATTTTATGTCTTTAAATTAAATGTAAATATAACTGAATAATTCCCCCAGCGTAGTGTAGAGAAATATCCATTCATATACTCTAAAACACGTAAATAGCTACCAACTTCATTCCTCAAAATATATCATATTTTGTGTCGTACAGCATATCACTATAAAATTAGAAGTAAAATAGAACATCCATCGTTGTCATTGAAAAATAAGTCACAACGATCTTACTTGTTTTCATAATATATGGAATACAATCATGTCCTGAACTTTTTCTTCGTTGCCGTTACATTCTTTTTGAAACGCCCGGGAGCGACGAAAATTCTATAACGTTTTATTAAATTCTCAAGAGAGCTGTAGAGCGGTGAAGTGTATTAACTATATAATGAAGAATTTATTGCCGTTTTCATCTTGGTTCGCGCGGACTGGTCTCTATACGCCTTACAACTGCAGCGAGAAAGCTGCGAGTTTCTTTCTCGTTCATTTCAATTCCATCGTGCCCACAAGACTATTTCGGAACCCATTGAAATAACGAAAATGATGCATAATAATTTACAAATTGTTTTGTAAAAATTGGGTTGGATTCAAGTGTGGAATCTCAGTGAATTCATATTAATAATTAAATATTGTATAGACGCTAGTTTTACATTACGAATATCTTTCAGATACTTCATTGAATTCATATATAATTAAATAAAATAATAATGGTGAAAATGTCTCATAGCAATATATAATAGTCATCGGTGGCCTATTGGTATCGTCTTTGCTTCCACGACCTCGCTCAGTTGCAGAGCGTGTGATCGGCCGATCTAGGAGATATTTTCAGCTGGGGTATCCCTTACCCACTCCAGACAATTGTTCGGTATCCCGGCAACCCAACATCTCCCCTTCCTAATTATCTCTCCCATGTCCAATGGTTAGGTGAAAGAGCAGGCCTAATGGCCTGAATCTCACCAAAAGTTATAAAACAAATAATTTTCATATTTAAAAAAAAATGTAATAAAGAACTACAGCAATACGAGACTATGGAGTGCATGATTTCGTTCATGAATAAAGTTAATATTCATTCGTATTTTATATTCTCCAAAATATATAAAGTAATATGTGAAAACACAGAAGTGACTATTCTACAGACGATTCTTTTTATCAAGTCATATTAACGAAAAATACTTAGTTGCCCTTTGAACAGTGAAAAAAGTCCTCTTCCACAAGAAACAGATTTCGCAACCACCTATTTCGTATTCCAGTCAGTCTCCTCCCATGACATTCGTCCTTGGCGTGTCACCGCTGCCGCCGCTTAGCTTTTGTCTCGAGTTCGCGCCCCGCGGTTCCCTCCGTCAGCGCCATGAATCACGTGACGGCGTCGCGTCGCCAGGGCCCGGAGGGGCGGACTAGAGGCGGTCTGGCGACGCCCCGCTGCCTTCCGGCCCTGCACCTGTTGCGACAGATCGCTTCCGCACAACTGGGCGAAACAGCCTGCATCATCATCCCTGTGTGGGTTTGTGATTATAAGGCGGAAATGAAAATCAATATAAAATAATTAATTCATACCTCAATATGAACCCAGAGGTATGTGGTGCGTAGAGGAGATCCACAATGGTCAGTTCTGGGTAGACACCGTGTTAATCAATTAAGATTGCTTGGGATTCACCAATCATAGATAATAGACACGCTTAAATGTTAAAAAAATCTGCACATGAATAATGTGTACACATCATATACTACTCAATTTACAAGATATTTTACCGGAATTCTTTTACACACTTTATTTTTTAATGAAACTTAACAACTAATAAATAAAAAACGTGGATATCTTTTAATTTCGTTTATTTTAATATTTTATTTATATAACGGAATTCTATAATCAAACTGTGAAAGTTCGTGCGAGAAACTTTATGGAGGCATAGGATGTTACTGACTTCAAATTCTCATCAAAACAAAATCCGTAGCAGGTATAAATTGTATCAATTGTTCATTAACACGTCACAATTCCTGTTTCTGTCCACAGAGGGTGATAGATCTGTCGTAGCGTCGCATTACTGCCGGAGGGAAAAATGCAGCGGCTTCCAATCTGCATTGGGTAATCCATCTGCTGCTTTAATTTGTGTTATGGGCTAGTTACGGAGTACTTGTACTCATTACGTATCTCGTAACCAAACGTACTAAACATAATTCAAATTACTCGCCGCATTTATCAAAGGGACAGCATAATCAGAGAGATCGTGCAATAACCGAGAGCAATACACTCTACAAACAATTGGGTAAAGGGAGGTAGTGCATGTTTTGTGACGTCTGGATGTGTTCATCCATTGAACTGCAAAAACAAGACTCTAAAAAATAATATTCATGAAAAGAAATTAGAACAACAATATATATTCTTTTATTATTTAATATTTTTAAAATAAATTTTTTAAATTTAACTTTTAAACAAGATGAATATTAATGAATGATTGAATTCAAGAGATGATTCTGATCAAGAAGAGTAAAGTAGTTGGAATTGAATGTATTACTTCAGATTAAATTTAAATAACTTATTAAGACATCATGATGATGATTATTTATCAACATCATTTATAAACCGTACTTAGATGTATCTACTTGAGGTTTCTGTGATTGTCTATTATAGAAGTTCACTATCAAACTCCCAAGCTAAGTGCACTCAACTTTGGCACGGTTGTGTACGTTAATTCTGTAGCCCTATCCTGGCCCGGGTTTTTCTCTGGTTTTCATTCGGGTAGAGGAGGAATTCTTATACATGTTATCTAGGCTTTTGTCTAGGAGCGTGTAGTAACAACAAATCGTGAATTTAGTGTTATTTCAACTCTTATGGTTTTTAAACACTATACTCAGAATAATATATAGTTCGATAATAACTTGTACAAGTAAATTTACAAACATATTTGCGTTAAATTACAAACATATTGACATTATATATGTATTATAACTCGCAGCAAACTTTTTATCTTATCTAGGAACTTTTGCTGAAATTTTTGAATCCGCCTCTGCCTTAGGGCCCTTGATCGGAATTGATGTGATAGTCCCTTGCTTGCCTCCGGAGAGTAAATTAGTTTATTGTTCTCCACGTGGTCATACGCAGTTTCTACTGCTTTTTTAACAATAAATTTATTTATTTATTTATTTAGTAAGGGTTGATCTTAGTATCCAACCATGTAATGACGGAGAAGGTTTCGTCTGGTCGAACCTTCATGATATTAATTCTTAATTAGTGTTTTAAATGTGACTGACTGTAGTAATTTTAATAAGATTTTAAATGTATCTGCACCTCAACTGGCCCTGATGAAGAGATCAATAAATCTCGAAACATTGGAAGAATAATAGTGTAACAGAGATGAAGACATGCATACTTTTTTTATTTTTTTAAATATTTAATTGAAGGTGAAGTGATAACGTAAAATAATAAATGAAATGATTGTTTGTAATAGTGTCACACAGCATGGCAGTGTTTGATAGCGTACTTTGATTTGTTAATTTAGCTATATGTGTGATTTGCGAATGGTTTATCATAGTATATGGGTGAACATCACAAGTAATTTAGCCACAACAAGAGACCATGTAAAGTTTTCTTCGTTCAAGTTCATATTACAATTTATTACTTGCGTCAAATTGAAAGTTTCGTTTTTAACGCATCTTCTAACCAAAAGTGTGTCCCTTTCAAATTTTTTTCCGATCAAAAAATGTTTCTACAATCAGTGGAAGTACAGAAGCAGCATTTACTTACTCTCTCCGAAAGGTCCCTTGTCTGTTCAATCGAAAAATAAAATAAAAACATATTTTAGCATAAGCAATTGGTAGTCACCCCTAACAGCACAGTATTTCATTTGATCTTATATGTGTAACCTTTGTCCTTACTTTTTTCATCTTCCTTGTTTACAAGAAAATATTGTTTTGTGAATATTAAAAATATGAATCTCATATAAAGTTTATTTATTTTCTAATTACTCAGTACAATTTTGTTTACCTTCCCGTCCATACAAGAATTTTAAAATACATACAGAATACAGATACGACTACAATATTGTATATCTTACATGTGAATTTATTTGTTTCCAGCTTGTTCTCCTTTTGAGGAACAGTGAATAAATTTCTCTCAATTTCGAAGTAATTTTATGTATGAGTTTTTATCTCTCTAGATCACGTATTAAACGCTTACATTATCTAATTCCTTCCATCAAATAGTGTGTATCTCCACTATCTTACCAAATAATTTCACTTATATCATAAATTTTAAATACTATCGTAAAAAAGAGTAAAAGTATCACATTCTGCTGACATATGTTCTATAGTAAGAATGTAGAAATAAATGTTTTTTGATAAATGAATATTAAATCTCATTGACTACATCTGTACGCATCTGTATCATCACAGTCATAGAAGTTAGAAGAAAATAGGTTTATATATAATATTTAATGCAAACTGAATAAAATGAATTTGAGACGTAAATATTCCCGATTTTATCTTATTCCAATATTTAAAACAAATATTAGTGTGATAAGTGTTTTTGGGAGAGTAAAGTCAAATGTCAGTATGTTTTACAAGAGAAATTCATATTTCACCATTGAACATGTTTGACATTCAATGGTATAAAAGGAATAAAATGGGTGCATAAATCCTTTCCTCTCTTCTATCTCGTTCGCTATAACTCAGCCCCAGAATAATAACACACTAAATCACGACAATACCTAATCTCCTTCCAACCAGCTTCTAACCGAACACGAAATTCTAGAGAGCGGAGATGACGCTAACTGTAAATAATACCAAAATCGAACACACAGTTTGTAGGCTTTCTGTCAAGATACTTGAGCTCACGTTTCATCACCACCGAGCCCCCACTGCAAGCACCACTCCAACTCAGATCCTAAGAGCCACTCGGCACCCGACTCGCCTCCAATTCGCTGTACCTCACTCTTCCTTCCCTCTCCTCTCCCCTCATCTACGTTTCCTCTCTCTCTCTCACTCCTTGTGTCCCGACACTTCTCCAGCCGTCGGATCGCGCGGCAAACGTATTTCTTCTGTGGAAATAGGCGAAGACGGGTAGAATCCTTCCTGGAATGGGATTTCTTTTTCATTTTCACCCGTCGCCGCGTCGTCGTCAGCCGCATTTGTATGCGTCGGCGGGACGCACGTTGTCATTACTGTCGTTCTCACAACGGCCGCGGTCGGCATGTGGCGCTGCGGTAGCTGCTTGCTCGGCCTCCATCCCTATGTGCCAAGGGGAAGACGACTTAGGGGTTCTAATAATTCGTTATTGACTTCATTCTCTCTTCATAAATCATCTTCACCCTTTCAAAAATACAATTTTTATAAAGGTTGAAATGAAGGAATTAATAACCGCCACGTAAAGTATAGTGGTTATGTTGAAAGAATGTAAATTATACAGAATAATTAACAGTCCAGTCGTCCCACTACAACGCATGCTTATTAGCTACGATAGAATTGTCACTGAAAACTGACACTCTTATTAGAACATAGAAATTATAAACATAGTTTTAACAATAGTGCCTAATTATACAACTATCTTAAAATGCTAACACTGAATAGTCGTTCAAATCATTAAGCCAATTTTAATATTTCTCACAAATATTTTTAAATTTGGACTTGATTTTATATTATTAGGCAACATGTTAAAACATTTTGAGCCATGATAAAAGAATGTTTTAGCAAAGAAATTTATTGACCCTCAGTTCAACAAAATGTTCTTGGGTTGTGCTTCTAGTAGTGTAACATAAATTTTCCGTGTCCTGGTTGGAACATTTCTTACGAGATAATCTCAAAACTTTAAAGATAAACAAATTTTTGATTTCTAAAATTCGTAAGTTTTTGAAATCTTGATTAGTGTTATTTCTTAGTCGTTTAAAAAATAATATTCAAATATTATTTAAAAATAATAATATTCGAATAATGCCTAATAACAGAAAAAATGTTAATATTGCCTTATAATAATCTCGTAAAAAATAGAGGAAGTCAAGAAGTTTCAATTGTAAATTAAGGGGTGTAACCAGGGAATCATAGTAGAATTGTTCCATTTTCAAGTTGGTAAAAAAAACACGTCAAAACAAACTAACACGAAGTTATTGTTTTACAGTTAGTTCAAACACGTTGATAATATGACTGTGTTTGCAGGTGTAAATATAGTTAGGGAGAGAGCTGTGTATAAAGAGTAATAACTAGACTGAACAAGAGAGAGAGAAACAAAAATTAATGTGCTGCGTAGTGACTTTGTTGAAGACACTGTGGTCATGCATGGTTTTTAGACCGAAATAAATGTAAAATAAATCGATTTTACAATGTCATTGCAGAAAAATATATTATACGGCCTTAGTACGAGTCCACACTATATTTACTGAAAAGTAACTTATTTAGATCGCAACGATTTAACCTGTTTGGGTCATATGTCAGGGTCTACATAATAAATAGTACATATTTTTGGACGTATACAGTATAATTTAGCATCTTATGTTTGTAACAGAAAACATATCGGAGCCATATAAACACATTGTTTTTAATTCGTCATAAAAATTTAATACATTATAATAATGAAAATATATCCATAATAAGTTAAACGCATAGAGTACTCGTGAGCATATATAAATTTGTCAGTCCAGTTTCAACTAGTATTTTTGTAAAAACAAAACAAAAACAAACATAAGTCCCTTCAAATCTTCTACTCACTCGTTGCAGTAGCAGGTAGGGGAAAGCGTTGGATTTACGTGTAGAGTGCATATCGCTACCTCGGACCACTCTCCCTCATCACACCTCCACGCGGAAACACCACTAAACCCATGTTCTCACCCAAGGTCCACATTATATTTCACAAACAGCGGCAGAGGCGAGATGGGCGTTTCCACGGGAATGAATTTTTAATTATCACACGTCTGACGCCCTTTCTAGTTAACGCTGTGCGCCGGTCGCCTGTCCACTCCGATACAGAGCCGTTAGGCCTTTTTGTAAACTTCGGGATTTACTCCTCGCAGTATTGTGCAATGGTGTCATCTCCGCGAGAACTTTTTTCTCTCTCTCGTTTCGAGCTCAATGGATGTCCTGTTACATCCCCGCGCTGAAGTGCGGAAATCCTGCTGCATATTTTCAGCGAAACGTTCTTTCGGGTTTACCTTTTTGGGGAAGCACAAACGAGACTTTTCTATTGACTGGTAGAAAATGTTATATTCGGGTAATTTAGAAACGGCTTAATTAAAACGAGTTTAACGAGTATTGCATACGTGTAATGTTAAACAGAGGTAAAACCATTTCGCTGAATTCTGTAACACGTTAAAAACATACGGAATATAATTTCTGTGAACGACTTAAATTAATGATAACATAATAGACATAAACCTTTACGATTTGGCATGCCATTTCTCTTGAGATGATAAAAACATTACATGACATGTTAAAAACAATTCGGAAGTCGTCAATGAAAATTATAAAAAAACATAATTTCTCGCACAGAACGTATTAATTTGGTATCAACTGTTAAGGAATATATTAATATATTACCTTTAATAATTAAATAGTCGTAGTTTCCACAAATTCCATACTATTTGATGTAATATTTCATAAACATTAGTTTTTACTGAAAATGAAGTTTCTATAAATTAAATATTATGGAAAAGTGAATATATTATATTCAACATTCATTAAAATCTCGTACAGATTGCCGAATTTTTTATTTTTTATTTTTTTGTGCGCCGTAGCTTTCACAAAATAGATTGTGACAATATGTAATATTTTGCTGATATATTTGAACCATTAGTTTATATGTGAATTATCTTCAATTAAAATTTTCAACCCATATTCATATCAATTATCAAGGAAATTTTATTGTTTAATATTATACCAAATGTGATTTTGATCAAATATTAGAAGCATAGAATTACATGTATGTATTTAAAACAATAAATAAAATCATGTCTTATTTTCTTATGTTATTGAAATAAAAAATAAGACATGATTTTAGAATAATTTATACCACACGTCGTTGTTGTATTTTCACAACGATTTTTACAATTTTGTTAACATTCTGACTTATGTAAACAAGTGAGCTATAGGTCTCCAATAAGGAAACAAATTCTTAAAAAAATGACTATCATTGGAAAATGAGTCAACCATTGTGCCGGGAAGACAAGATTCTTGAAAATTGCTCTGTAATCCATAATACAGCAGCCCCCTCATGGAGGACAAAGTATCAAACTGTGTGTAAATTCAGTGGCAGAATTGTTTAGCGATCTTCTTGAATACAGTAAATCCTCTTTTTGTATAACTATTATTATATTTGTAAGATTGTTATTATTCATTTGAACGAGTACATTATTGGTAGTGTATGGGGATGTAAACAAATTCGCACAGTAATTAATACGAATTATCAAAAAACTTCTCCGAAAAATTCGATTTACAAAGTTTGATTGAATACGATTTTATACAGAAAAGTGAAGGGATCATATATAATATTCAAATTATAGAGAATGTCAAATAAAAAGACTTCAAATTATCGAGGTTCACTGTATTCCTTATACAATCCGCCGCTATTTTTCAACAATTTCCATTAAAATTAATTTAACGTTAGAATCCGTAAAGCTCGAATAAAATAATTTCGTTTTCATTGGAGCACATGAGCTTTGGTAATGCCCACATAAAACGAAAATGAAATCATAAAATACATTCATTAAATATATTTAATGTAAAAAAGAACCTATACTCAAGTTTTAAAATTGAAATAGGTATTGATGTACTCATTCCCCACAGTAATTTTTTTGGTGATATTTTGAAATGGAATTAGTATTATTGCATTTAATTTACAAACAATTTCAAAAATATTCTCTTTGAATACAATTATTAAGGAAGCGGGTTTATAAACAAACATTGGATAGAACGTATCACATTCTTAAATGTTTTCCCCCGAAACGTTTCAATTTAAAATAGGAGAACTATGATTTTTAAAACGTAGGTTTTTCTGTGACTGGACCAAATGTTATATATATATATATATATATATATATATATATATATATATATATATATATATATATATATATATATATATATATATATATA